>JANQDE010000021.1:1044937-1062644 GCA_037157785.1 Cephalotes varians
AATTATTCTATTTCTAATACAATATTTCTGTTTCATTATATTTACTGAAGCCATATATCATGTAAAGAAATATAACATTTTTTACGGTATCTTGTTGATATCTTATTAAAGGACGATAAAGATAAGATATTCATTCAATTAAAACTTCAGATATATATATGTTGCATTAAAGCTTGTACTTTTATTTTCAACAAAATAGTCACAGAAATATATAAATTCATACACGGTATCTGGAATTAGCAATTTGTGAATATAGAACAAAAATTGTGAATAACCGTACTTCCAGAATACTCCTCGGCACTTTTTGAGCACCAAGTCGATACTTGGTTTCGATTGCGAATCGGCCTAAATTGGTATCGACCGGTTTGACGATGAGTCACAAAAAAAAATTCCAGTACCTGGCTTCTGATCTTTTGCTTATCATTAATTCGATACGATGATATTACGGCGACACGTTCTCCACTAATAACATCACGTCGATCGCTGTGGTCGCCGCTTTTCTGGACACTGTCGATTCGATCGCCGATATTCGAAGATACGGTAAGAAAGCAAAACGCACGTTCGATATTTTCGGGCGTACATACGTAATCTTACGCAAATTTACTTATCGGCCCCATTACACTCACATATTCATTTATTTATTTATGCGCGGTTCATGGCATGCAAATACGGACCGTCGCCGTCGAAAGCCAAATTTGGGTAAAACTGAAATTCAGATTCGGTCAGTCGGAGATCCGACGTTAAGCCACGCTCGAATTTCGACTGAAATTCTAATGTAAGTGGGAAACGCTACGGCGCCAGGTGTTGAAACGCGAGAGTGCATTGGTGGAAAAGCAAGAACAGGAATTATTTGTTTGGTTCGTTCAACACTTTGCATTCTTAAGCATTCTACGGAATTCCATCTTTGTACTTGAGCAAAAAGGAAGAAAATGAAAAGAAACCAATGTAATAATTTAAGCTTCTTAATACATTCGTATCTCGAGTTAGAAGAAAAGAAACGAAGAACGGGAGGAAGCAAAACGATATAATCTCTTATAATTATTTTTATATAATTATATAATTATATTTTTATAATTCTTGTCCACATTCTCTCGCAGCCACGTCCATTTATGATCCCATAGATAAAGCTTTGACTATTGAAGAATAAATTTTCGCTCTTCTTCTGTTCTTTATAATTTTTTATTTTCAGTTTAAAAATTCGCATTGCGATCTTAATTTTTCTGTTTAAATCATTATCAAATCAATTTTACATAATTATTACGTTTTTAATTTTGCACATTCTTTTTGCTATTCATAACAAATTTAATAAGCAATTTCTTTTATATTACATCACGTTTGATTAATTAATTAATATGTCCATTGTTGTATCATTTCTTTTATATTGTGCTGTTACTGTATTCTTTAAAAACTTAACTTTCATAGAGCATGATTAACTTTTCACATTTCCACGCTATAAATTCATTTCATTTCTTTGCTACTTATATACAGTTAATTCCGTTTTTATTTAATTTACGCAGAGGATTATTTGGAGAACATAATAAATTTCTACTCCTACTCCGTCCCTTGTCTCTATTGAAGCCACGGGCCCAACGGAGGTTCCGTGAATCGGCCGCAGCGTTAAGAGTCGGTACGGCGAATGGATATCAAAGAGAGTATCGTGCAGCCTTCCCGCCGGCAGCAGGCGGCTTCTAGCTGCTAATGATCGTGGTGTACCGTAACGTGCTACACGATTCCGACGATAAACTACAACGCACCCGGCAGCACCCGCGGCACCGCAAACCCGTTTTTCGAGCGTGGACTTTTTCACGCTCCTCCTCATCCTCTGTCCGGCTCTCCTCTCTCTTTCTCTCTCTCTCTCTCTCTCTCTCTTCCTTTCTCTCTTCTCCTTCTCGTTCGCTCGTAAGTATCTAACAATAAGTACTACTCGTCGAGCGCTACTCGTCGAGCGCCTCGTCGCGATAGACTACCGGCTTTTATGGCGGACATAGTATGTGCACCTACGTTACCTTATCTCGTTACACGTGTCATTAACGTGGCGGCGCCCGGTCAAGGTATACGAGCTCTTTTTGCGCGAATGTTAACGACATAGCGATAACTGCAACACGTTAAACGGGAACGCCTCGTTGTCACGCAGTATGTGTTTCCTAATATTCATGTCAAAACATCAAATTTTTCCAAGTTTCAAACCATCGATTAATCCTTTAAGTGTTTTGTTTCATTTTGAGAACGTGCATTTGTGTGCTTAATTATTTTTAAGCTGCAACGAGTATACTGCACATATTACACGCCATACATTTCATTTTATTTCAAGTGAATTTTTTTCTTTATATGTTTCCTCTTTTTGTCCCAAAGTATTCTAAAATGTGTTAAAATTACGAACATGTTTTTTGTTCCATTAAATTTTACTTTAATAGCAAATGCAAATTTTTTACGTGACGAATATACTCGGCATTAAACAAAAAGAAAGCCATCTTTTCATGATAAGTATACTCGACATAAACGAAAGGGTTAAATCGATTAAAAATAAGTTGCAATATTTGAATAAAAATTGAAAATCTCAAACTTTTCCTCTATAGCTCTATATGTTTCTCCTATGTATATTTAATTATTTTTTTTATTCTTATTACTTTATTTTAAAACAATAAATATACGATTCGTAAAAGTACAAAAGTAGTCAAGTACTATGAAATTAATTTAAATAAACATTGATATGATAAACCATACGTTTATATACAACCGTACATACAACTGTCCTTGACAGAAGATTATTTCCACTCGAGTTTGAGAACTTTTAATTAGTTATTACGTTTATGCTAACTTTATAGTCTGTCTAACAATATATTTCAAAGAAAATGATAATTAACATAAGTTTGTTAGTTAACATAAGTTTGATAAACAAGTTAGTAATTGTAAGTAATAATAATATCTCAACTTATTGTTAATGGTAAATACAATTACATTGTTTTATATTTTAATCTTTTTATACACAAAAATAAAATAAAAATATTATTATATACTACATAATCATAATAAAAATAATCATATAGTAATACATTATCCTGAAATTACTTATGAATTTTAATATATTAAAGATTAAATATTTCTTAAATCTCAGCAATGATTATAAGATAACTATTACTAATATAACTAAAAAAAATATGTCTAAAGAAATTTCTAATATAAAAACAATTTATTTTGTTTAATACGAAGAAGCAACGAATAGGATATAGATCACTGTAGTTCCGCAACAAAATGTGTCTAGAGATCAGCATTTGCCGTGATCGTACGCCTGCAAGGATATCCCTTTGCCTGGGTCTACCGCTTTCTAATAATGCGGCTTGCAAATTGCCCCATCGCTAAATAACCGACGATCAAGGGAGCCTCCTCATTACTACTCGTAAGATTCCCGCGCGCAATTTGCATTAACTCTGCGAACGAGCCGCGACCTCGATGAAGGTCGACACTCCCTACCCTTAAGATTGATGCGTCCGATTACGGTAGCGACGAGAAGTCAGTCAACAGGGACGTGGGGTTCTGCTATTGTATGCGTGTCGAGGTTCCTGCCTACATGCTGCCGTTCGATTTTCGACTGAAGTGTCCACCGTGATAATTGCGGATCAATCGTTACCCTCGATCCTCATCGATGAGGTAACAGAATAACACAGAAGAAGAATCGCAGGTTTTGCGTTCACGAAAAGGGCACCTGCTGTCGTCGGCTGCCTTTGTCGGCGACCTCGAATACCCCGAGCTTTGATCTTTCGTCCACAACGTTCGGGACAAACAACGCCGGCGATGACAGCGTTACGGTGCACCACGGCTATTTGCGGCGGCCGTCTATAGCGCTCGCTGGAAAACCGACCGCGCCGTTGCGCAGCGAATTGCACGAATTAGACTGTTAATTGCCGAGACGCGTCGGAAATTAATTGTGGCGAAATAGGAATGTAATTGAAGATCTAGACGCACACACCGGGCAAATCGAAAAATCGTAGTGATAGACTTGAAATAAAACAATCTATGGAAAAGATATTTATGGCAATAATTTTTTTAACCTTGGCGTATAAATAAGTACTTTTTATGAGTATAAAAAGACTAGAAAACTTATTAGTTTCAGTCGGCAAGCTCACATCTTTCTGTAAATAAAGGCAAAGTAAATAAAGGAATTCATCTATGTTAAAATTAATAAACATTTTTGGTATATAAATTTTTACAAAATACATAGAAAATAATGCAATATCGTCAATCTCTTCTTTATTAAAGTAACAATATATTTATAATGAAATAACAGAATTTCTGTTTTACACTGAATATGTGAATTCATTACTCGCCCGATTCTTTCAATATTATAAATTGTGATGTTCGCAACAAATGAAATTGTAAATTTAAGTTTCAATTAGCGAGAGAAGAGAAAACGAAAAAAATCGACCAATGCGCATAAACTATATTCAATAGCCAATGTGCCACTTATTAATTGAATATCCATGTTCAATATGCAATATAATAAAAATGTTTAAATCGCAATTATTATATCTATAAAAAAAGTCTCTGACGGTGACATCACAGCTTGACAATTTTCCATTGTAATATTGAGAGTGCAAACATTATGCGAGATTACGCAACGTGGTATGAACAATATCGCATGTGATAACTTCTCTAGCAATAATGAATAAATCACAAATTAATTCAAGATTCTATGCAAAATGCGTGCTTGGAAAATGAGATACGATATCATCAAGCTTATTATCCACCGTAATTATTTCAATTAAATCAGCCGTCAAGCAAAAATCAAATATTGAAATCTAATTACGTTCTATTAATAGAACTTTAGAAAATATAAACCACATCAAATGAACTCATTTATAGAGCATTTATCGGTCTTCCTTATATATAATGATGAGAGCTGAAATTACGCCATGCTTCATGTTGCTATTTATTTGAAACAGGAAACAATGTGGATAATCCTGGTCAGACAATGTAATTGATTTATTAATTAAAAATCTGGTATTATTTTTTATTATATAATTTTATTGTAGATATTTTTATTATTGGAATATATTTCGTCATCACATATATTTTTTATCATATCGTTTTTATCTCTCCACGGTTTTATATTAATTAAGAGATGCGTATAATATAATCAAATCAATGATTTTACTAATTAAAATTGCAATATCGCATTACACAATCAATTGATCGTATATTAATTATAAAGATTTATATTGAATTTGAATATTGTTAAGTCAAATAATGAAGAATCAAATCATGCTTTTAGCGTCAAAGAGTATGTTTTTAGATTAGTTAAAATTTTCACTTAATTAAAATACGTGATCGATAAAAGGTTTCAAAGAGACACATTGATCTATGTATCATTTTTTTGTAAATCATATCAATTAAGAAATGCCACTTTACAAATGTAATAACAAAATCACAAGCTAAAGAAAGTACCTGACTGAATCGATACTGAGCGTCATGATCTTCGTGAGACCTCGCAGTCAAAACAACCCTGCACGTAATAGTGAGAACCACGTTTTTCTCCACTACTCTTTAGATTTCTCTCTCTCTCTCTCTCTCTCTCTCTCTCTCTCTCTCTCTCTCTCTCTCTCTCTTTGTCTCTGTCTTTCTTTCTTCCCTACCTCTCTTATCGGTACGTTCTTACTGGTTACTTCGCACGGTTTGAGCTGATCCGATTGTCAGTCGATTCCCAACTCTGATAGTACGAGGAGCAACAGAATCGTGTAGTACAGCTATATTACACGATCTCTCATATCACAAGATCGTAAGTGCTCTCATTTCTCAATTATTCCGATTACAATCAAAAAATTCTCCTTGAAATTCTTCTTTAAGCTAAAAAATTTCTCCAATCCATAATGAGCGCTGTCTAAGATTCCTAAGCGTAAACACGTAGAGTCGCGAATTTGAAGGGAAATTCGAAACGGGAAAGAGGAAGAGGAGAAGAAAGAAAAATCGGGCGAGAAGAAAAGGAGGTGTCAGTCGCTGTTACTTCGTCGATCGTGGCCGGCACGTGCGCGTACCCGGCCCCTCGTGCCTTTGGCAGAAGAAGGGTGCATTGGCGGAAGGAGCGAAGAAGGAGAGAAGAAGAAAAGGAAGCGGTCGAAGCGAAAAGTGACGGCAGTACGCTCCGAACCGCCAAGCGAGACGCTGAGGAAGAGAGCGAAATTGGTGCACGCGCATTCAGATGCGTGCCGTACCACGTGACTCTCTCGGAATACCTTTAACACCTGTTTAAATATTATCGAGTCGGATCGTCGCTGCGTAATAACTTAATCAGAGAAATATAGGCCTCCGCGAGTTTCATGTCGCAACCGTACGAATGGATCGACAGAAAAACGCAGTGCTGTTGTGATTCTTTGATAAGACTAAGATGATCCGCGTGAGGATAGATTCGCGCTGTTGCATGTGCATGGATTGAGGGTGACATAAACTGCGATGATTTTTATATCATTGGAATGATATAAAGATTTGTCACGTGAATAGCACCTGTACTGTATAGCATACGAGAATATCAAGATGAAGACGGCATTGCAGGTGAGTTGAATTTATTTTACTATTTCACTATTTTATAACTTCATTTAATTTTTGGATAAATAAGAAAATTACATATAATTTTCTATTAAATAAAAGTATGAAATTATAACAGTAACAAATAAATTTTCACAAAAATCTGTCTATCAAAATTTATAAATCACCAGCGTATTATTATATGTAATTACATATAGCAACAATTATATGTAATTATATAATTAATACAAATATTTTTTGTTTAAGTTTTTATAATTATTTTTTATTTTATAATTGTCACATGATTGCCATATTTTGTTTTAAATTATATAACTTTAATCAACAATAAAATTGTTAATCAATAATTAAACATACAAATGCACAAATAAAATAATCGGCAGTTATTTATGAAAAAATAAATAAAGCTACAAATCTGAATAAAAACAATAAATAAAACTAAATCACCGTATCGTACAAGAAACACGCAGACAATAATGGATAATCAAAAATAAATCCAGATCATATATTCGTGGCATGAATAAAGAGGGAAGCTATCTCATGCGTCATCATCATCAACAATAACAGGGGCGAATGTCCTGTGTATTAATTCCTTCTTACCACACACGTACGCGCATACACATTGGCGCGTCGTAAGACGAGTAGCCGCCGAGGCATCCCAATCCTCTTTTAACGCTCTTTGATCATCTGGAAGTTCTGCTTTCACGTGTACCCGCCGCGCGTTTCTCAACCGTTGCCCCTCCACACCGAAGGTCCCTTCTCTCTTCCCCCGGACAATCGTCGTATGCGACTAGCATCTTGCGTATACAGTGGCCTTTAACTTTTAAGTACGATTTAACGAAAACCTTTGAAACATCCGCCTGTCGCGAAAACTCCGCTACCGGTCGCAGATTCTCCGAAGATTATTTGCTCTTCGCGACCATCGTTCTCTTTCTTTATCACGATTTCGCAAGCTTTTGCTCTCTCACGCACACCATAGTGTTTAGTTTGATTTTTTAATGCTTTTCGCACATCAAAACTACGACTTCTTTTGCGCGTTGCAGAAATTCGAAAAATACAACAAATATTCGCAATGGCATTAAAAACGCTTCTCTAATGAAAATCTATCGCATTAATTTTGTCACGATACAAAAATGTCAGGCAAAATAATTAAAGCGAAATCCAAAGCCATTATTTATGCACAATTAAGATCACGTAATACGATTGTATAATTGTAACAAAATTGCGTTAAATCACGTATATCTTCATTAGATAAATAAAACTAAAATCAGAGGTTTAACGCGCGGTACGATCGATCGATCATTTCGGACAAAAGACAATAAAAAATGTGTAGAAGATTTAAATCCATTTAGATAAATTAATATATTTTAATTGGCTAATTAAAATTAATAATTAAAATATTGATTTTAATGAAAAATTAAATTTAATCATTATTATTACGTAATATTATAACCTCGGCGTAAATCGACAAGCGTCGTTAATTACGATGTCGATTGAATCTCATTAGCTGAGAGCGCGAGTTCTACGTCATCGAGCGACTTCCTGGACGGCCAACTACGATGCGCTTGATCTGGCGCATAGAATTCACGCGACGACGCACGTGATAAATCACTACGGCAGCTAGCCGCGCACGCGATAAACCGCGGGCTCCCGCGAATCGCGTGCGATTCTCTCCCGCAAATTTATCGTCGTCTGTCGCCGACAGCCGTGCGGCACGTATTAAAGGGATATGGCAGTGGAAAATTAAAAAGAGAAATTTATTCGCGCGCAATATTATCATCTCCAATGTACAGTTTTGACTAAATGATGAGATATTTCCTGAAATTGCCGACAATTCACGAGGGATATATCCAATCGATCCACCAACTGCTTCCTTGTACAAACTTCAAAATTGAAAGCTCATGATTTAAATAAAAACTGTTTTTTTTTTTAAACAGCGATTATAATGACTCAAAAACGGAAGCTCAAAGCGAGTTACATTTTGGAGAAAGAACATGCGAAATATTTTTCCGCATGGATCATAAATATAAATGGCAAAAAACATATAACAATCAATATAAATAAAATATAATTTATTTTTTTCTCAATTCCTGTGTGCAATTGTAATTTTTCACATATTCTCTCATTCAAGATTGTTCGACCTAAACATTTTACTTCGTTTCTATATTTGTTGTATCCTATTTACATTTAAAATATTTTATTTATTGTGCACATTTTTATTAAATAATTGTGAAGAAATTATCAGAAATCACTTTTACTTTTTAGTTAAGAGAATATGCAGTCTTTAATATATATATTTCTGTGAAATATTCAGGTTATTTTCAACTATACAATATTTTATTATCTTCTTAAATGTAAATATCTATAAAAATTGATATAACGAAACAATATATTTTTTTAATGTAAATTTTATCGAAAATCATTATTTTAAGATTCTTAAATTTTTAAAATTAAATACTTAAGCGATAAGGTTTAAGAAATTTCAGCTTAAATTTTGGTTATTTTAGTAATTTTAATTAGTAATTTTAGTTTAAGAATGGTTTCAAGTTTTTAAGTTGCCCATAAGATTATTAAATCTTTTTACAACAAATGTCTCTCTCTCTCTCTCTCTCTCTCGCGCGCGCGCGCACACACGCACACACACACACACACACACACACACACACACACACAGAGTAAAAGATATGATCTGATTAATTTGTTTTGCGATGCAACAATACTAGCATATTGTATCATTTGATGTTTGAATTAATTTTTAAATTATTGAAGTATAATTAAGAGTAATTTTGTAATACGAACAAGGATTCTATTTACTTTGTTTCAATGTATCAAATTTTCTTAAATGTCGTTATGATAATTTTCGGTTTCTATGAAGAAAAATACATATGAAAATGTAAGAATAAAACAATCTTCCGGTCGAATGATCACGAAACCCTTTAAAAATTGTACCCTACTTTAGCATACAAGGAAAATTATTGGAAATAAGTTTTCTAGGACACCCCCTATGTACGTATATAATTTTGCATTACGCGTTACAATGATATACTTGAGTATTCTGAATGTTACGAATACAACTCAGCACAGCTTTAAATGCGGTTATATTAATTAATTTCAGTTCTAGCAAAGCAAACAAGTGTTCTATAAAATAATATTGTTCTACGATTGGAATATGTTTTATGACGATGTTATTTAAATGTCAATATTAATCTATGTGTTAGTATTAAATCCACAAAATCTCCAATTACCAGTTTACTTTTACCATTAATAAAATACATACGTGTTAAATATCCTATTGTTACGTAAAATGCTGTTAACGATATTATCCGAATTTATGTTATTGTACGCAATGTTATATATGCTTTTCATATTTTTTAGAGATAAAAACTGATTCAGAATTCTAGTAGCAATATATTCTCACGATCAATCCATTTCTTTTATTTTTGTCGAAACTATATAATTCATATCATTTTAAGCGGTTATCACGAAAAATAGAGCCATTTATTCAAACACGTTAGACATTCGTTTACGGATGTCATATGTGCTGCGACTGCGAAACAGAGATGACGCGATTCTGAAACGGAGATAACGCGTCCCTTGTTGTTCTCGAGCAGTAGCAAGCAAATATGTCGGCCGTAAAAAGCAGAATGGATAATTGCAACGGTGATCGTCTATGTCACCTGCTGCCAAGGTTAACGTTACCGTGATATTCGCATGCGTGTCCTTTTAGCACCACGAACGGCCGCGCTCGTTAATGAGCGTATATTGATCTCTCGAGCGCCGCATGACCGGATATCAAAGAGTAGACGAGCAACAAGTATCCCGTCGGGAGAGAGAACCGAAAGCCCGAGATTACAATTTAAGCCTGTTTACGTCGGGATTCCGTCTCTGTGATCTCGCGCGCCACGCATAGTCCGCGTCGATTCGGAATCCCGTCTCCTCCGGCGTTTCTCCACCGCGCCTCTTCCCGTTTTAGCCCTTTGCTCTGCCCGAGCTGCCTTTACGCGCCAGCAACTCGAGATTATTTTCCCAATGTACTCTCGCGGCTCGATATTGCTTCCAAAATATAAACGTTCATACCGCTTCTCGAAACCGTGCGTTTTGGAAATAGATAAATAATAATAAAACATAAAGTCGTATTTTCACTCTAGCTTTGCGTAATCTCCACTTATTGAAATATAAGGGAAAAATAAGAAATTTTTGCGAGATCCTCTAAACATAGATATTCACTTGATCTATGTAAAAAGTGAAAAAAATCGATATTTTCTTCACACGTAATGGAAGAACATTGATTACAATTATTTCTGATTAAAAATTAAACTTTTTGGGAAATTAAGCTTTAAGAATGTTTAATGACAAATAATTAATAAAATCTTATTTTTTAGTTATTTTATTTTATAAAAGTTTTACTTAAAGTCTTAAATCTCTCAACAAAATTATAAACATCGATGAAAATTAATGTTATTTATATAAATCTCCCGACAAAATTATAACTAAAATTATAAGTATTTTAAATATATTTATGCATATACCATTATCATTGCTTAAGCGAAGAAGCTTAGCTTGCGTAATTAAAATATAGAGTTTCCGGATTAAGCCATTGTATTTAAAATATAATACGAGCAAGAAAAGAAAATATTCATAGGGTATATTCATGGTAATGCACATTTCAACGGCATGAATATGAAGGTAGAGGAGAGGGCGAAAGAAAAAAGGCGACGATGAGGCTGATGTCCTGCTTCTAAAGTCCTCTTACAAAGAAAGGAAGAAGTGGCCATTCTAGATTTCATAATGAGAGCAGTATCAATGATCATAATAATAAGTTATGGACTATGAGAAGACTGTACGACGTTCTCTACCGTCATTTACCTAAACGCTCTTCACGTGGAAAACGTGTCGACGATAAAATCTTATTGTCGAAGAAACGACGGAGTGGCGAGAGATTGCTGCGATTTACCGCGAAACTTTTACAACGTTTTCCAGTTTGCCGAGACTTTCGGGAGGAGAGCGATACGAGGCGCGCTTCTTAGAGAGACGAAAACTCTTGTGAGCTGGCAGAAACAATGCCCCGTTAGAGAGTAATGTCAGTCCGGATTCGTTCTACTACGTGCCTTTCTGTGCGAAAACGGCGGAGATCTGACTGGACGGATAGTGGAGCATTGTGCCAGCAAGCAGCAATTAGTAGTAGGGCGTTGTTACCTTAAGTCGAGAGGGATATTCAATTTGTAGTATTTAAGAGAATCTGAACGCGGAGCGATCAACGAAATCGTCACCAGCATTAATGAAATTGATAACTGCTTTCTATGCGTTATGTACATTATGAAATATCAATTAATTACATCGAAGAATGATATTTTCGATTTATCTTAATATGAATTTTCCTTTCCAGTAATGTGCGTGGTAAGTGTAATTTAAAAAATGTAAGAATTATAAATATGACAAAAACTTCTAGATTATGAGTATAGTTTTAGAATGTATGTGTGTGTGTGTGTGTGTGTTTTAGGAAAGATTATTCTATGCAGATATTAATTATTGCACAAATTAAAATTTAAAAATAATAGAATTAACGTAATAATTAATATAATTAACGTAAGAATTAACATGGGTATAATGCTAATAACACTAAAAGATAAAAACTGATGCTAAAAGATAAACATCTCGTTGTGACACTGGATTAGTGTATCTGATGTTCTATTCTACCCAAATGTGTGATACGCAAACAGCACGGCATCGCGGGAATAACAATTACATAGCAAACATGACTTCGTTAAACTAGGTGGACAGTAGTTTATATAAGCAGACCAAGATACAGTGCTCTCAGTAAACAACACGGCCATTACAAGCGGCATGGGAAATTCCGGGATACCTTGGCGTTAACGCGGTTGGCCGCGTTGACACTGTAAAGGAGATTCTACATACAAATCATTATTAATGATATTTTACTCGGTGGAAAGATATGTTTCATATGAAATGAGATCTCGAATGGACTGGTGAATCGCTGTCATAACACAGCGTGGCAATTAGCAGCGGCAGCAATTACTGAGAGTAGACGGAGAGTTGTGTACTCAAGAAGGCGATTATACGCGCATCTACTTAAGAACATCTACATTACAGGAGATGAATAACGACGGCGATGTGGACACGAATGAGGATAATTGCGACTTGGATTACAGAGCAGCGGGCAATTTAATCTTGAAGACCACGAAGGCAAAAGTATATTTACATCGCGAACAGTCTACCCATTCTGTGTCCTTCCCCCCTGCGCGAATGAAAGCTCTTGAAGGTACATTAAATAATGGCTAAAATCATTATGACGATTCTTAGATGAACGAGGAGAGGGTTTGTCGTTCTCCAGATTTGTCATCTATTAACAGATTATCTTGTATAGGATTATCGTGATAATCCATTTTACAGTTGATACGAATTTATATCATTGACTCTTATCCGCGACGAAATATTGTATTACATTTAAATTAATTTAATTAAGTTAATTCTATTATCGTTCTGAAGAATTAAACTATATGTTATGATTATGACAGAATATCATCTTTGGCAAACGAAATTTATTATTAATAAAAAAATTAATTTTTATATAATAAGCTAATTTTACGACTTAACTCTGAACAAGAAATACAAATTCTCTCGATGCTTTTTCCGCAAAAAAATGAAATAGAAAAGAAATCAAAATGAAATCCGTGCTTTTCGACGGAATAATCCAACGTTAACGACCGGATGTCATCCTTTCATAGAAGAGGCTGTCTAATTCACGTTGCTCAAGATCCGAAGTAATGACGATGACGAGTTTGAGCTCGAGCTTGGACTTGGACGCTGACACGAGCGAAGACGATGACGACGGCGATGGCAACGGCGACGGCGACGATGACGACGATAACGACGGCGACGAGGATGGCGACGATGCTTCTGCCGTGAGGCGGTGAGCAATTAGCGACACAGCGCGGCGAGATCAGAGGCCGAGGGCGGGGTGGGGAGCGGCGGCCTAATTACACACGGTACCGACCGACTTCAAAGGAGCCGACAGTTCCTCTCCTCTCCGAGCCATCCCCTCCGAATGGCCAGCCCGAGAACAACGCTCCTCTTCCTCGTATACCCCAGAGCCCAGGCGGCCGACGCAGACCTGTGCCTTCGATACTCTTCCTTCTCTCGTCCCTCTTTTCTCCTCCCATCTCTAGCTCTACGAGAATACCCCTTGCTGTCTTTGATCGCGGGGTCATCCGCGGTGGCAGAACTCGTTTCGCGTTCGCGAGTATTATCGTTTTATATTATCAGATCGTACTTGAACGTGACGACGTACACGTACTCATCGCACCTGACAATGAATTTTATTGTTTGCGACTTGACGGGAGAAATGCATCTATTTCCCACGATTAACCCACGAGTATAGAACCAAAATATTTTTCTAACTCTGTCTAAACAATAGAATTATCCTTGTACTTATTATATAAGTCTAAATTTCAATTCGATAATATTTGAGATATGCAACTGTCATAGTACAAGATTTTGCATGCTCTTTTTATTACACGTATGTTTCGTTATTTTGATCCAAGAGTAGTATCCTCAAGCATAAAATATAGACATTAAAATAATATAAACATTTCAAAAATATATATATTAAAAATATATATAGTAAAGAAAACATATATAATAAACAATTCTCTTTTCCGTTCCATGTATACGCGTCTTCTACCAAAAAATGATTCGAGAAAAAACAAATATCAAAGCGTAATTTTCTCCGGTACGCTTGACGGCTCGACTGGTCCCGTCCAAAAAGGAGATCCAAATTTAATATCCCCAAAAAACGTGCGGCGAGGCTTTCCGTGCCCGTGAGGGAAAGCAAGACGACGGTGCGGCGGTCGGCATCGCGGCCCAACGATCAAAGGGGCGACGACGAATCACCATGGCCGTGGGTTGGCGTGCGTCCCGCAGGGGCCCGCGAGCGTGGACACACGAGTGGGCACGCGTCGCGCCGAGAAATCGACGGAGACCGGTAAACCCGGCGCGGATATCCAGGCCGACGTGCGGCGGTTCTCGGACGCCGCCGATCTTCCACGAGGTCGTAACGCCCGACGGGCTTAGCCTTAGCGGTTGCCTCCTCTACCCGCGTTGTGGCCGCAAGTCATCAGTCAAGTCTTTGAGGCCGGCTTCAAGCTGCCTCCTCTCTCTCTCTCCTCCCATCTTTTTCTGTCTCTTTCTCTCTCTCTCACTCTCCGTCTTCCTCGAGCCCGCAGAAAAAGGCCTTTTGCCGATCTGGCTTGGCGGTGAGATCAAACGTTTCACGGTCCACCGTACGGTGAACCGACTGCGCGCGCGGGTGCGCCGCTTCAGGCCGATATACATAGATATATACAGCGGTGGAACGAAGAGGGTGAAGAGGGAGCGAGAGAAGACGAAAGAAGGAAAGAACGGGTTGTGAGAAGGAACGAGAGATTCGCTCGGAGAGAAAGGGCGTACTCGAATGGAGAGAGGTCTGGGTTCGGCGAAGGAAAGGGAAAAGGCCCCGGGAAGGCACCTAAACAAATACGCGTGCCCCCGCTAACCGATCGCAAATTTGTTGAGGTCCGACCTCGAGATTCGGCCTCGCGGCTGTCGCAGCGCGGCCGGCTGTTCCAGTGATCGATCGGGGACGCGATCGATTGTTTCGTGATTTCGGAGTATATTCATGATTGCATTAGCGAACAGACCAGATGCGCGTCGCGATGTTTTTCTGAGCTCGCTGTTGGATTAATTTCCAGATTAATGTTTCGACGTGCACGATTACACGGGAGTTGATGCAAAATACGCGGCCGCGGGAAGTCTAATCCAATCGTAATCAACATCGTAACATAGAGATATTTTGTTAATTTATTTATTTTCATGGTTTTTGTTTCGTATCAATGTACTTATAGATAAAAAAGATTTTTAGCAATTCGTAGAAATTTATTGCATCATCTATTCAGCGTATGTATTCAAAAGGCTAATAACGTTTGGTCATGTTGACATATATTTAGAAATGCCAAATCAAATTTTTAGCTTATGTTAAATAACAATAATAACTTATATTAAGTGCATTATTAATTAGATAGTGCATTATAAATTAGATAACTTAATTAATATATTTATTTAATAAAAAAATTTAACACGTTAAACAGAAATTCTTGTATGTAGCATTTCTTTATTTATTTGAGAAATTCTTCTATTTCAATAATCTTATATTATTTTGCGTTATTTCGGATTAGTAATCTGTTATTCTTTCTAGATTACTTTTGTTATATCGGAAAAAATTAATTAACTTGTTAGAAAATATAGTAATTTTAATAAGAATTAGATAAAGTTATAAAAAGTAAGTTAAATCAAGATTAAAATTAATCAACATTGTAGAAATGAGCATTAGAGTTCGAAAAATCATCCATACATAATTTTATTCATAAAATATCAACGAATAAGCACAATCGAAATTAGAGGAAATAAGAATAAGATAAAATTCAGTACGTAAACAAGATGTACAAATCGAATAACAATATATGGACATGGCCGATGAGCTTCACGCTGTAAGCTTATGAGTAAGATTCATAACCTGATGGGTCTAATTAGCAATCGAAATGAGCGGCCGCGAACACGCAAAGGCAATTTTCCATTTACGGTCTGAGAAAACACGGCGGATCGCGGCGTAAAGCCCGCTTCTCGGTCGTTACGAATCCTCTCGATATCTCGACTGTGTCTCGATAGCCTCAGGTGGGAAGAGGATCGCCAAGAGACGAATCTCGTTACGGAGCAGCGAATCGTATTATCGATTTGTACGGCGTCGCGGATTGGCGGCGGCCGGATGGAACCTTTGATGTACGCCGAAGTTCGCGGAGAAGGCTTCCGGAAAGAGCGTATACCTATAATACGCACAAGTCCGGATCGGGCACACGTGAAGAATCTCCCGCCGAGGAAGCAGTCGCGAAATGAATACGAAGAAGAGAAGAAGAAGGAGGAGAAGAAGAAGTGGTTCCCTCCGAAGCGCACGGCGGCATGGAGTGTGCCCCGCGAGAAGGAAAGAAAGAGAGAGAAAGAGAGAGGGTAAGGATCTTCGAAATAAGCTCCCGTAAAATCATTGCCTACCTACGCGTCCGCTACCGCGCTGTTATGTCCGATCTCGCCTAACTCGTTTGATATCAACCGGAGTCCGATTTCTTGGAGCAAGCCGACTGTCCAGTTTTTGGATCATAGCCCTGTCGTATTTCATCTTTTCTAAGATGAATTTTGGACAATAACAAAGTTAAGACATGCGTGTAACAATCAGATTCGATCATTTTTTGTTCTTCTAAATTATTATTTTTTTAATATGCACTATTTTAAGAAAAACGTAGTTCTTAACATATTTGTAAATGAAGAAAGATTATTTATATAATTTACAGATATACATACAATATACGAACATTTTTTTGTCGTATGGCTTAGTCTGTTAAATACTGCGAATCTCTTCAATTTTTTCAGAATTTTTTTCAAAGAATATAATTTATTCGAACGCGACATCAATACGACGACAGGTAACACTTAGAACCGCTGCGCGCAGTCTCTTTCCTCGTTGGCAAAGAAGCCGCCCTAATGTCGGAGAGGGAGGGCAAATGATCTCTCTCTCGCGCGTGCAAAAACGCCATTTTCAGCGCGCGCGGCCGAACCCTCGAAACGAGCGGCCATAATCGATGTTCCGTCTCTCGCGCCTTCGCGTTTCTCGCTTCCTCCCCGATCCTTCAGGCGAATCAAGGTCAAAGTTCGTCGCCGCGGCGCGGCGCGGCGTGATGCGGCTCTGCGGACGGCTCCAAAGAAACGGCCGCGATTTTTCCGGAAGAGCAACTTTTTGTAACTCGCCGCCGAGTGTCGGTGGAAGGAAAAACGCAATCTCCCGGTTCCGCCGCGGAGCGCGAGTTATGGTGGAGGCCCACACAAGAGAGAGAGTTAGCAAGAACGCGGTGTAGGCGGCACATCAAAGGCGCACCTCGGGCGTGAACGAGCGAGCGGGCACGCGGCTCAAGTAGAGAGCGGAAGACACCGCCACCAATCCTACCGCCATCCAATATATTTACTCCGATGGACCACTGCTACCATCACCATCGCGCCGCCGTCGCCGCCACCACCACCGTCACAACGATCACCATCACCACCACCACCACCACCATCACCACCACCGCCACCA
>JANQDE010000021.1:1062660-1078706 GCA_037157785.1 Cephalotes varians
ACCACCACCGCCACTACCACCAGCACCGCCACCATTGTCACACTACCACTATCATCATTATCACCGACGTCACCGTCACTGCCATCGCCGTCGCCACTGCCGTCACTACGGCCACAACCGCTGCACCGAGCCGCGCAGCAACCACCGTGTAACCGCTGCGTCGTAGTCACGGTTGGCGCGCGGATATTTTGTTCGCAGCGCACCACGCCGATCTAATCGAGGTTTTTTCTTTCTCCGCTTTTCTTATCAATCTTCGTCAGAAAATACGCATCTTAGAAATATAAATGTTATCGAATAGAAATGTAAATTGTGATTCCGCAATCGACACTCACGTTGACAATTTATCACGATGTCGGGAGACCTACAGTTCAGATATACGGGGTATATGAGACTTCGACATGTTTCTTTCCCTTTTTTCTATGATTTATAGAGTCGGTTATAAATACATAAAAAATTTATCAAAAATAAAATTATTTTTATAAAATTACATTATTTTTTTATCGATAATATATGTTAATATATTCTCATTAATATATCTTTCTTTAAATGTTAAAATAATATAAAGTATAATCTATAAATGTAAAGAGAATATAACCGGAAAGAAAAACCAGACTACTGTAACTTGAAATTGAAATATTTTGCTAGGAGAGTTATTAACACAGCGGTTATGTTATACAAAGACATACAATTCATTGTACTTTGTGT
Organism: Cephalotes varians; assembly: GCA_037157785.1. NCBI lineage: Eukaryota > Metazoa > Arthropoda > Insecta > Hymenoptera > Formicidae > Cephalotes > Cephalotes varians. The sequence continues at coordinate 1,063,366 of JANQDE010000021.1, forward strand.
GCTAAAAACGCACGACAAAAGAAAATTACAAGATTTTCCGTGACTTTGTTCGTTATTTTCCTTAAGTAATCCGAATTTAAAAGTTTTCTTTGCGGCGTCGGATGTCTGTAGTCGTTGTGATTCAACCGTGTTATTCAACGGTTGTGTAATTTCGCTTCGAATACATCTGCAGAAACGTAGTTTTGAATACATGGACCGCATGAGTAATATGGCAGCTAGTTCGCCGAACTTTCTACATCGTCTGTTTCGAGAAAATACAACCTGATTGTAATTTGCAGTTATTGCAGTATTTGCGTATATTGAGCATATATATCTTGAGCGGCGCTTGAGCTACCGCTAGTTCAAAATATATAATGTTATACACACGATAAGATAGCTTTTTCTCTTAATTAAGTTCAAGTCCATGGCTTAACAAAATTAACTTACAATAATATAAAAAACAAGAACCAAAACAAGCAAAATAAAAAGACGTTAAATAAAAATAAATATAGGTTTTATTTTAAATTTTAAATTTTATTTTATTTTAAATTTTAACTTGCGCGTGCTCGTTTATATGACTCGATTCTCGCGAATATTTCTTATCCGAATTCTCGCACTACAGAAGGAGTAGTGACGATGCAATCGCCGCAATATCACAAATTAATAATGCTATTAGCATCTTAAAACAAAGAATTTTATTGTGATATTTCTTCAATATTACAGGGGACAGTTTCGAAGAAGACCGTGTCTTCTTCAGCTAAGACAAATTGGATAATAAATATAAAATTAAAGTATATAAAAAATAACTGGTCTATGAATAAAAAACAAAGAACGACGGACAAACAATAAAATAGGCAAGTTCTTCGTATGTGTACACAATTTTAACATAATTTAATTTAATAGAATAAATAAAGAATGTAAATCGATCTCTGAAGATACAACGTAATTAAAGAAGCCTCTAAAGATCAAAGCTAGATCTTTGTGCTAAAGTTTCTTTTATGATTTTATATACATTTTCAAATTCACTAAATTTCACGCCGAACATTTTCGGTCTTGACACACAGTCGTAAACTGAACAAGAGTAGTAATATCACGATATTAAATTGATAATTTATTAATAATAATGATGTTAACAAGCATCTGTTAATCCCTTTCTTCGCAAATATTGTAAAGAATTTGCGAAAAATAATACCTCAGCCAGAGATTGAACTTAGGACCTCTCGATTTTCCGAATGTCTTAGTCACCTTAATAGAATAACTAAAATTTTGTTTAACGTATAAAATAGGAAAAAAATTAAAAGTCGCATGTTTAATCCTGAGATGAAATTTGTGGTCCATTTTTAAGGAAAGTCTTGTTTCCTCAATCGAACTGTCTAACTGATGACACTTAACATCAAGTTTTAAAATGTAAAATTTCAAGAGAATAATGAACTTAGTTACATTAAAAGTTAAATTAAAATTAATTTAATTTTATAATATAAATATCTAATATATAAGTTAATATAATTAATTTTTCATTAACTTAATTTTAAAAAACATTATTTAATTTAATTTAATTAATTAATTATTATAATTTTTATAATAAACTCATTTTGAATGATTAGAATTAAAAATAATTGCAATATGTTATAAATTTAACATTTGTAAATGTAGTTGTAAATGAAGTTTATACGAAATAATAAAGAAGTTTAGTTTTCTAGAAAGAAATATATATATTTTTTAAAATTATTTATATGAAAATATAATATAAGTAATAACGAGTACGCGCGAGTCCGCTGTAATAGCTGTTCGTATGAAAAAAACAAAAATATGCACATGCGGATCGGTTAGAATAGTTTAGGGAAAAACAAGGAATAACGGTTCTGAAATTATATTTATTTCGATTATTTGACGATACACAAGCGATACACCGATACAATGTTACATAGCATTGCACACGCCGAAATAGTATAGCAGTAGTCGTCACAATATGTTCTGGACACGAAAACAATTAGGCACGATTAAACCATACGTAAATAAATTTTAAAGCCTAGAAAGCGATAGAAGGACAGATTCGTTCCGAAAAATAAAGATCATGAGATCGATCGCGAGAGCACAATCAGGGCATTCGACTGACGGACATCAGCGCGAGCGGACGCATATTTAATTTTGTAAAATAAAGTCGAAAGTCGATAAAGTATCGTGTGTTTAAAGTAATCGCCTGACTCCTACGCATCCTGCATTGAATCCTCGCGCTGACTTACATTCTCCAAAATATTATTATTATTCCAGCTTCAGTTTATAACTGTGTTTAAAATCCTATTATAGATAATAAAAAATTTATAAACTGATAAAAATATATGAAAATATAAATATATAAAAAAAAATTACATAATATAATATTATTAAGCATTAAGACCAAAACTTTGACCATATATAACGCAATTCAATTAAATAATATAAAGTAGTTATAATTATGCACAATGAATACTTGTTAAAATAATAATTATTGAACTTTAATAGAAGTATAATTTTAAAATATTATAATATTATAAATTTGTCTCTTAATTTTAAATCATCAAAATTGTAACAAACGGTCTTTTTCTTTCTATTCAAAGTGTAATAACAAAGTCACATGATCGTAATTACAGTTGCAATAAACATGAAAGGCGATTGTCTAACATTGTCTAATATTCAAAATTTTATAAAAGAAAAAACCATTAGTACTTTTAAAGAGACAAAAAAGATTTTAATTTATTAGAAGAAAGTTAATAAGATAAAAAGTTGATATGTTTAAAAATAACTATAGTTATTAACTTTTTATTATTTAACCTCTAACTTTATAACTAGTTTTTATAACTAGTTAATAACTTAGCTCTAGTTATAAGTTGTAAAGTTAAGCAATATAAAGTTAATAACTTATAACTAATAGCTTTTTATAATTAGTTTTTGTAACTTTTTATAACTAATATATTATTCTTGTTATTCATTGTATTATGTTTTATCTCGGACACATCGCACATCATTTTTCTTTATTCCTTAATTTTTATATCAAATATGCCCTGGTAGTGGCCTCTAGTAGAATTAAGTCTCAAATATATCGACAGTTGATCGGACATTCTATCTTTCTTTCCCACTTTAATAATTTGACATCGATATTTTATAATTGTGTCTTACATTACATTCTGTTAACGTGAAATTCATTTGAATTCAAACATAAAATAAAGTTTTATTATCTGCTTATACATCAGGATTAATTCGCCAAAAGCTATTCATTTTCTTGTAACTTAAAGCCTAACGTATTTTCGTTAGAGCAAACTTGTTTCTACATGGTTTGGAGAGGTAACATTCGTAAAAATTATCATTTGTCTAAAAATCATTTGTCTAAACTTCATATTAAAGTATAAGTACCAATTAATATCGAATCAACAATTCCTTTCGAGCTAGTCTTGGCCAAGTCCATTATATTTCCTCGAGTTTCCTCGTCGTGCAGATAATTAGCGCCGACGGGAATCGCGACCTATGTTAGAGCTAGTTTATGAACCCGACGCCGAGGAAGTGCATTGATCCCGCGAGTCGCCGGCAAGCAGGCCAACCGATAAATTAGTTGCCAGCAGATATCTCCTTCACTTTTCCTTCGAACGGCGCTCGGAAGGTGCGCACGATGTGGCGCGGCGCGGCGAAGCCGAGCCAAGCGGGCGAGCGAGTGAGCGAGCGAGCGAGCGAAGGCGAGGCAGGGCAAGGCAGTCATATTTCAGCCCTTGTTAGGACGAGGGGCCCCTGCCGAGACGAGCCAGGGAGAAAATCTCTTTGACTCGCCGCTCCGTGCCTTAATCCACTGGCGTATATATACCCTATCTTGCCACCTGCTCTCTCTTCCTTCCTCGTCTCTTCCTTCCCTTCACCCTTTTATATACGCCTATCTCCCGCTTTCTCTCTTTCTTCCTCTCTTCTTTCCTCGTCTCCGTTGTCTCCTCTCTTCTTTTTTTCGGCCCTACCGACGTAAATTACGGCAGATATTTACGCCGATTTTTTCAGGTCTTTTCCTACCGCTCTATCCCCCCTTTTATACGTGTTCTGATCTAAATAGAAGTAATATATGTCTACCATCGCTTATTATTATGAGATGTTATATTACTGAATTCAGTTCTTATTGTTAATAGGTATTTGCAAATATTTGCTTACTTCTAGACACGTTAACGTATCCAAATATCTAAGATATAGATGAAGTATTTACCTTATGATATTTTGATATCAAATATGGAGTCACAGAGTATGCTAGTTTCGTAGAATCGATGTGCATATATAGATAAAAAATAATGTTGACCGTAGACTAAAGTGCATTATTAAATTAGACTTTAACTATTATTGTTGGTATAAATCTATTCTGAAAAATTCTTTTATAAAATATCAAAAAAAAGCCAAAGTCTTGCTTTTCTGTCATATATTTCCTCTACATTTTTTAGAAGATTATATAAACACTAATGAAAGAATTTTAAAGAAAGAAGTAAATACCATATGCGCGTTGCGTAGAAGTAATCGCAAGGATACAGAGAACATCACGTATCTCTCGTCTGTAAATTACCTGATCGGTACGGAAACGCACAGCTAAGTCGAAGCTAAATCGAAGAATAGCAAAGTCTTGTCCGACATCTATCCCTGTAGACAACTCAATTGCTGGAACGTATGTCTTGTCTCGCCTTCGTCCGGACGCTTTCTCGCACCGTTAAAGAGATCGACGAAGCGGTATGAGAAAAAAGAAAAGGACCATAGATGATTTCAAATACGCCGTCAATCGTGCAAAAGATATCGAGCCTCTCGTGAGCTGATTTAGTGAAGATCGAGATCCTCAATACAGTACCAGTTTACGAACAATAACATACTACCATTAAGCATCAGCTATGCGCGATTCGAGCGCGATTTCAAAATTCGCAATTTGTTATTCGTATGAGATTCGCGAATAGTGCAAATTGACGATTCGTCGAGTTTGGATTTGTTGTTTATCATTCATGCTAGCAGAACGTTTTTTTTTTTTTTTTTNTACAAAATCGAAGTGTGCAAATCATCACGAATCGCGCATAGTCTGATGCAAACTTAAAAGGAGAGAAAAATCCGAGAAAGGAAATAGACGATTTCCATTTCCATGCTAAAAGACACGCTTGTATACCAATATTCATACAAAGAAGCAAAAGATGATTTCCTTTGAGAGTTCGATATCGATATTTTGTACCGAGGTATCCAAGGTATAATCTATCTGACCCGTGGCAAAGAAAGAAGAAAATGTAATATGCATAAGCATAAAACACTGTTCTTTTATCTTTGAGTCGCGGAATAATAATCGTGGTTATATTCGTACGTGATAAGCTATTTGAACAATAACGGAAATAACGGAAATAGATCACACACGGCTTTGTTCTCCAGAGAAACATATATTCATGTGAGGCGATATCGCACTCCCCACGTTTTTAATTTAATGTTGAATTTGCATGCTACATTATCCTCTATTACAGGAGACCAGTTGATGAAATCGAATGGTAACGAAAAATAATGAATATTCATTCTGCAACTGCGGTCTTTCATTATATACGACATATCATTAAATCAATTGTAGAATTGTCCTTTGAGTTAATAAATTCGCTGTAATATAAATCGCGCTGAATACGCAATTACATAAAACAGACAAATGGCATTTCATACGAGCGTGGTAATGAGTCCATTTTTTCGACATTCTAATAAGATTAGCATGTCCGAAATATTCCGAAATATCGTGGAAATTATACGAAGTGCCGTTAAAAGTAATTTTATGTAAAAGTTCGTCCAGAAGGCGGGGATAAAAACCGACATTTTGGGCGGTATTTGAGAGAACGTAATCTAGCACCCTCGTAGAACTTTTCTCCCTAGTCCCCTCCGCACTCGCGGAACCGCGCTCGTTAAGTCGCGAGAGCGCGTCGAAAGCTGACGCTTACTTTCGCCAACTCCTCCCGAGGAAGGAGCCGCAACAACAACCCCGCTGCGCCGCGCCGCGCGGTTATGGTAATGCGTGGTTTGCGGTGCGTGTTAGCCGGCCGGACGGCCCTCGTAATGGTAACGAGACGGTCTCTCACCATCATCATCAACATCCAGACGACGACGAAACGCGATGCGAACGATCAACGACTCTCGGGCCGGCCAGCAAGACGCGCGGCCCTCTTTCAAAGATGCCGACCGCGATCCGCTCTCTGGCTATTTTTAACCTGTTTTCGTCTCCCTTATGTACCTCTCTCTGTTTCTCTCTACTTCTTTCTCTCTTTCTCTACATCGTGTTTTCTTGCAGCGATATTACGTGTTACTACTAATCAGAAGAAAGGCATTTGATATTATCCTTTGGGATCTCAATTACATTTTACGATTGAATACAATGAAATCGATATTCATTATGTTTCATGAGTTGTAAATAAAGATGTGCATGTCTATATAGAAAGGCATTTATATAAATTGTGCATATTGTATATAAACGTACACATTACAACACATCTATGTACAATATATACATATAATTTTATTCTAGATTTAGATAAGATATTTTAAATCCAGATTTAGCAAAGGATTATCATATTAAGCAAACATATAATTCTGTATATTAATATTTGATATTTGTAAAGAAGTTGAACTTAATACACATGTGCGCGAAATTATATTTTTATATAACATTTATAATTTTACTTATCTTTATTGTTATTTCATTATTATTTAAAAAAAATTAGTCTCAAATCAAGATTAGATATTCTCATACGATATATAAGCAAAAATATTATAATTTTCTTAGAAATTTTGATCTTGATTTGATTGAGATTTTAATCTTGATTTGATTGAATTTGAGACAAATATTACTTTTGTTTGAATCAACTCAATCAAATCAAGTAAAATTTTCTTTGAAGATTGTAATATTAAGATTAATTTTTTTTTGTGTACTTAAAATATTCATTTTATTTTCAGTACTAAATTTAAATTATCGGTGCGCACACACATACATACATTATGTATGTATTCCTAAAGTTACATTCTTTCCTGTATGCTCTCTGGGAATCCATGTCCCAAAATATGAATAAATTGCACTTCTCTCTCTTTCTCTCTTTCTCTCTTTCTTTCTACGTCCCTTTCTTTCTTCGTCATTCCATGCGTGTGCATTCGCACACGCTGCATTGGCGGAATGCCACGCATCACCAATCGCGAGAGTCAGTCAACCTCGAGAGAATCAGGTGTGGAACAAATGAATTCGCGACGGGGGAGGCGGATCAGCCAGCTCCTTAATCTCGCGGAAGCGAATGCTTCTTTTGTGAAGAACAGACTCATAAAACAGGGCATTGCCGTTCAACATCATTTCTGCTTCGATGCTAAAGTTCGAGATCATTTATTTATGCGAAAGGATAAAAAGGAGATGGCCTCTGTATAACTTAAACCAATAGAAAGGAGTTCATATTTCAGCTATTTACATTAAACATTATTAAATATCATAACTAAATATTAAATATCATAAACGTTATAAATAATGGATAATATTTGTAGAATATGTTGTAAATTAATTTTTAAATTTAAGCGGAATAATATATGTGCATTAGTAATATTATCGAAAATTTTGTTAATATTCTATTTATATACATTTTTTTATAATATCCTATATAATAAGAATATATTATATTAAAATCAAGTAATATAATTCATATTATTTCATGTTTTATATGAAAATTTAAAAAAAAGATACATTAAATTGTGGAAAAATTCGAAAAATATATATGCGCGCGCCTGCACACACACACACACACACACACACACACACACACACACACACACACACATCGAATATGAGGAAATTTCGAGGAAAATTTTTATTCATTTGGAATGGAATGAAAATATAAAATGAATAAAAACTTGATATTAAGCCGTGAAATTGAGTATTACTAATGCAAGAATCGAGATCGAGAATAATTCCGATGAGAAATGTTTTTAATTATCCGCTGATAATTAAATACGTTTTTGTATAACTCTTTCATTTTATGAAAAATTGTAATATAAATATGTATTATAATAGAGGAAGATTTTTTAAATAAGAATGTAATAATAAAATTCTTTTCATAAATTTTTTAAATTCATTAAACGACGAAGAAAGTTATTAAATTAAAGGATTAATATTGTTTAAAGAGATAAAAATGATAATTATTTTCCAGTGAGTTATTTTTTTCAATTGTATCTACTATCAATTACATAAAATAGAATGCTCAATACAATATGCATTCCTATCGATAAAGATATTTCTCTAAAAAAATTATCAATCATTCGAAATCAAGTGTTAAAATAGTACTCATAAGTACTTATATACTGTATGAAATAGTATATGATGTATTGGAGAGAAAAGTAAATTCTATTTTATTCTAAATAAAGTCATCTTGAATGAACAAACAAAATCTTCAACAAAAATCATCAAGAAAAAAATACGAAGAAAAGAGTTTCTTTCTTTCTCTTTATCACGCGCACTAACGATAATAAAACATCGATGGATGCGCGAATACTCGGAGCTCGCATGAGTGCGCCGCGCCTCGCCTCGCCGTAAAAAGCCGTTCAGATCGCGGCCATTTATCTACGGCGTGATTCATCTCTTTGACTGCGGCGCACGGTATCTTTAAACGTTTTACCTGCTACCGGATTCCCTGGAGCTAGTATACGGTGCGCCGCCGGTCCAAGTAACAGCCGTCACTTTGTCGGCCTTTGTCACGGGGATTATGCGCCGGGTGGCAAATTATGACGGACACCTTCACGCCCAGGACACCCTCTAATGCGCCAGCCACGGAGCCGGCAAAAAGAAAGAGAGAGAAAGAATGACAGAAGGAGAGAGAGGATTGAGAGTCTTCTTAATATACCCCAAGTACATGTTTCTTGAGAGAAAGTTTGAGATTACGCAAAAGTATTTCTCTCTAGAGATTAAAATTCTAACAGATGCTTCTATCATATCTAACTATAGCATAATTGTATATAAAACAGAAATATAATTATAAACGTTAATTAAACGATCGACAAAATCAACGAAAATTGTTTACTCAAAAATGAATCTACTGCAATTCGCGCGATTGGAACAGTTAAAAATTGAATGCGTGTGAATATTTTGAAGAAATAAAATGTTAACATGTAATATAAAAAGATTTTTAATTTATAAGTTGTCCTGAAAGGCTGTTTAATTGTTGTTTATAGATACTTTTTGCTTATTGTATATCATACACACACACACACACACACACGCGCGCGCGCGCGCGCGCGTATATGTATATACATACATAAAATGCCAGATATAACAAATAATAAATCAAAGAGAGAAAATTTGCTATTTTTTATTCTTTTCTTTAAAATATACAATTGCATGTATACAATTGTTTTTTGAATTTTTATTTATTCACATCTATCACTATCTACTTATATTATAAAAACAATAAGTTGCTAAAACTATAATTAAAAACGATCCATTTATTAAATCAATAGTTTATCATCCTTATTTATAATATTGAAAAATGTGCATTATAAAAACTCATAAATTTAGGAACATCGATAGATGTCATATTGTTAAAAAGTAAAAACATTTGCGTTGCAGAACTATAGTTTTGAATTCGACGATTTTTCACTCCTCTTTTTTCAATAGAGCTCTTGAATGTCCTCGCTCAGAGCATAATATAAAACTACCCCTCCGCATGTCCCTTAACGTGTCCAGCCCGATACCCCAACGAATTGATTTACGGCATAATAAAGCGGTTAAGCGCGGAGTGGAAGCACCCTTGTTCGAATCGTCTACCTTTATTTATGACCTCCCCGAAAGTTTCGATTCGATGCGGATTTTCGAAATCACTGAAGTCTATCGCTACGCTTTCCCGATAATTTGTGGCTACGTGAAAGATACTTGAAGGGAGAGATGCCACATTTGGTCAGCTTGAAATTTTACAATAAGGGGTTGCTGTATACCCCAAGTATTTAACGTCGGCGAACCATGAAATATTTTCCGCTCTGTTTTCCTTAAATTTTATTTTTAAAAATCCGAACAGATGATTAACTTTGAGTAAAAATAATTTTTAGTTAAATAAAAAACGAATTTTAAAATTATCTAGCGCTTGAGAAAATACAATATTATAAAAAATCAGAATTAAATTCTGAATAAAGAATTTATTTATATGAAGATATCAACTAATCTTAAAAGCTTTAATTGTGTGATGCAAAATTATTACTTCATAAGCCAAAAAAATCTCATCTGACGATATTCAAAAAGAATTGACTTTCTAAAAATATTAGTCGGTTGTTTCGATTTATATCGTGATTTCTTAATGTAACTTAGTAACTTAGTAAATTATGAATGAAAATTCTGTTAAAGTCCAATTTAAATTAAACAGAATAAAAATATTATATATATATATATATATTCTTTATTTTTATTTATGTTTATAGTTATGTATCTTTAAAGCTTAATCTTTTCAAGAAAGAATTCCCCTTTTTCGCTTAATTGCTCATAATCCAAAAATTATTAGTTGAATATCTTCAAACTGATCAAAGCTTTTGTGGATAAAAGGCACTTTATTCAATTTTTTCAAAGTTATGCATGTAAGAGATTCTTTAATTTCTATCGAAAAACACACGAAACACACGATACACACGAAACGATTGTCAATATCAAAAGCTACGGTGTACGATCGGTGAAATTATCCGTGTTTCACACGAATCGTGCTTCTCATAAAAAACCCTCTTCTGTCAACGTTTGATGATCGCGTCTGAATCATGACATCGCGCGGCGCGTTCCTTTCGCGACCACATCGCAGTACGGAGGAAAAGGCGAGAGAGGTGAGGCTTCCTTTTTTTTGTTCTCATTGCTCCGTACGAAGCGGAACCCAATCCGCTGTTTGCGGCCCATTATGCCCGATCATAATTGCGTCGCAACAACATTTCTCCTTCCTACCATCCGCAGTGCTGGCGGCAGGCTTTCATCTCAGACCGAGATCGAGACCGAGCTTCTGTTTCCGAGGTGTTTCCGCCGCCAGCTACCGTCTTGGATGCTGGAACTTGATCTTAAGTAGTCGCTTTCGTGAAAAAGGGACAGGACGCCGAGGGACGTTCTTGCGGTAAAATACGTCACCGATGGATATGGACGCGAGATAGAGAGGGAGAGTGGCGCCGTGTAGCTCGGCGTTCTCTTGTTATTATTGTTTTTTAAATTATTCCCGCGGTTTCTCATTTGTTACATGTTGGCTCGATCGCTAATATGTTCGTATAAAAACATGTTTGTCAAAGTAAAAACGGGGAAGAGTTCACGCACAAAAGCCGAGTTCGAACATTAATTATTGAAATAATGTTTGACAATATTTAAATGAAAATATGTATATTTATAAAATATTGGTAAAATATATTTCGCAATAAGAAATTTAGTCAATTGAAATTTTTGATAAGATACAGAATAAACAAACATGACGTATCGAGGTTTCGCACTATTCCAGATTATGCCATACTTAGCGGCGTTGATCCTGACAATAATTGCCGAGGACAAACCGACAAATACGGTCTCAGTTTCCTCGGTTTCCTTGAGTTCGCCGTCGGAATATCAGAGCAACACGATAAGGAAGGTGATGAGTTACTTGGGGAAATATGGGCTAGATGAGCAGAGAGCCCTGAAACGAGTGTATCTAAGCAACAGGTCGATCACTTGCAACGATGGATCACAGGCCGGTTTCTACCTACGAAAGTCTCACGGTTCCAGGCGATGGATCATGTACCTGGAGGGCGGTTGGTATTGCTACGACCACAAGAGCTGTAGAGCCAGGTGGCTGCGGATGCGGCATCTGATGACGTCAACCCAGTGGCCCGAGACACGCGACGGTGGGTCCTCGATCGCCTATAATTATATGTCGCGCGGAACGAAAACGATTTTCCGCTCGTGCATTCACGCACCGAAACTCGCTGCATCATAAATTAATTTCGTGATGATCCTCCATGGGTTGCACCATTTTTAAACATTCATATTGCTCCTCGCATCATTTTAATAATACATGTTATACGATGCAAATCAACACATAAAAGTACGCTTTATTATGCACGAATGATATTTATTACATCGCAACGACATAAATTGTATTTTTTTATCAAACTCATATGTGCATATGAGAGATATTCTGAATTTTTATTGATATTAATAAATGAATTTATATACATATACAACACACACATATCCAATAATTATTGGATATTCTTTCCATTACGTAATTTAATTTTTATTAATTAATAATCTGTTTTTAATTTTTTCATCGTTAAATATTTCTTGATAATTTAACTCTAAAATAAATTTCTGTCAGAAAATATTCAATCAAAAGTAATAAAAAAATTTGGGCTATTCATAATTGTAGAGATTTAACTCTACAAGACAACGTGCAGTTTTAACATGTAGCACCAATACCTTTTTAATTTGTTCTTCAATATCTATAGCTGCAAGGCAACAGGTGATCCTATCTATACATATATTGTTTGATATTGTCACTGATTGGTAAAATAAAAGTATTCACGATTTTTTCAGTGGGCGGGATGCTCTCACCGAATCCCGATGAGAATCCATTCTTTTGGGGCACGAATCACGTGTAGGTATTGTCCAACATACTCGACCTCGTGTCGCCGCATCACTAATTATATTTTTTCATAACGATGTCGTTGTTATTCTTCCATAGTTTTGTTCCTTATTGCACAAGCGACAGTTGGAGCGGCACTAGGGCCTTCAGGTCGCCCAATGACATGTTTTCCTTCATGGGGGCAGAGATCGTGGTCCAGGTTATCCGGGACTTGGTTCCCCTTGGCCTCGAAAATGCGAGTGCCTTTCTTTTGGCTGGTAGCAGTGCGGGTGGCACCGGCGTCATGCTGAATTTGAATCGCGTTCACAATTTGATACATCATGAATTGGGTATGTCGCATAAACGGTTTATCAATTATTGCTCCAATTAAACAACTCTCTGCTCATTATTGATAATTGCCGCAATTTTCATAGTAATATATGTTTCTCGTTTAATCCAATTATATCAGGGTGAATCGATAATGATGGTTATTGGGAATCATTTACATTTATCGTCAACATTGTTTAAGCATAGAATCTCATTTCTTTGATTTCTCTCGTGAATGATTTCTCTTATTAATACTGACCGAATTATTGTCTCATATATCATTCTGCATTTTTGTCCTATATTAAATTATATTATATAATTATTTAAATTATATTATATTATTATATTAATTTGTATTAAATTACTTATGTTTGTATAGATATGAGTTAAAAATGCAGAATGAGACAATAATTCGGTCGATATTAATAAGAGAAATCATTAAGAGGGCAAATTTAAATGAGATGCTACGCTTAAGTAATATTTAATATAGATTTTTCAAAATATTATATATAAATATATAATATATATATATATATAAATTTTTGTTTTAACATGAATAAAAAGAATCGTTTATATAATATTACAGAATATTTGACTCAGTCAGATATAATATTGATTCTTCTTCTTTACATATATTATTAAGTAATAAGACTTATATTCGCTGTATTCTCTGTTCGCGCAGGCTTGAGACGCGTTGCTATACGGGGTGTGTCGGATTCCGGATGGTTCCTCGATAGAGCGCCTTACTCTCCGAATGGCCTGTCGCCTGTCGATGCGATTCAAAAAGGGATGGAATTATGGAATTCTCGGATGCCTCGTAATTGTGTAATTAGATATCCTAACGAGCCATGGAAATGTTTTTTTGGATATCGACTTTATCCAACTTTATCCGGTAAGTTAATCTCATATGAAAATTTCAGTAGTAGAGAAGAAAATGATATTATAACCCGTGGTATAACATAGGTATAACAACCCCTCTGCTATTAGACGGCGAATTCTAATGATTATTTATGGAATTATTTGTTTAGCAGCCGACACACACACACACACACACACACACACACACACACACACACACAAAATAGCACTAATATACACTATTAAAAATATCATGAAGTTTAATGTACTTTTAAGTTACACAATTTGAATTTAATTTCATGACATTACATTAAATTTAATGTATTTGTAACTGAAAAGTATATTTGTGTATATGTACATGAAATTTAATATATATTTCATAAAACTTTATGAAATGTAATGTACTTTTCATAAAATTTTATGAAATTTCATTACATTTAAATAATTATTGTAACTTAGTTTTCAGTTAATCAGTTTTCAGTTAAATCATTCATTATTTTTAATTTCATTTCGAAATGTTTTCGAGGTACATTTTACAATTTAATTATACAGACTTTTTTATTGTTCTTAAACTTATTATTACACGGCATATTATTACACGAATATATGTATACTTGAGTGTTTTATTTGTTATTTAACATTATTTATTTGGCTGTATATTTCGAGCAAAGTTAAACAATATGACATTTTAAGCTAATATAACTTCCTAAACGATGATATATGATTTCTTCTAAGGTTTTTAAAGTAGTTATTTGATAAGTCAATTGTAGTCTACTAAGTCTACTAATCTATAATTTACGTTACATATACTATAGATTTTTGGTACAGCCTATATGCGAAAGAAGTTACGTATACGTATTTGCATATATATTTGCATACATTTTGCAATATTTTCTGTATAAATATATAAATTTGTAATCAAATACTGTAATATGTTTTTTAAACAAAATCAATTTTTTATATCTGTTTTTGTATGGAGATCATAGTAATCTGTTTTTCTTTGAATCATTATGCAGTGTAGTCGCATTATTATAAATAACGTTCTGAATAATAAATATCTCATAACTTCTTGTCTAGAATCGATTAAAGGTAAATATGCAAGTTACACTTCATTAATTTTATTGCCCTTTAGATATGTGATAAGGGAGAGTGCCCTAATTCCTCACAAAATTTAAATGAGAGACGACATTAATTTAGGAGATATAGTAAATTAAAGTTTCGGTAATTATAGTAGAAATACAAATCCTCTTTCGATGACTTTGTCCTTGATATATATTGTCACTGTCTCGAATGACTCTCAAAAGAGTTTATTCGGCGCTTAATGTTCATTAAAAAGTTATTAACAAAAAATACAGGACAGATATTTGGGAGGAGAAATATGGAACAGTACAACAGTAGACCTTTAGTTTTGCCTCATAAGAAGGGGGAATAATGGAATGAACCTCGCTTTGCGTGGAAAGTCAAAAATCCAGAAAGGGTTTCTATAAGTGGAAGCAAAGTCCACATCCCTCCCTACAACATATCTAAAGGGCAATAAAATTGAGATATAACTTAAACTGCAGATTTATCCAAAGTTATTATACAAAATGTAAATGGGGGGGG
>JANQDE010000021.1:1084873-1109345 GCA_037157785.1 Cephalotes varians
TATATATTAGTGAAAAAAGTATCATTAATCAATATTATTTTTGAATAAAGAGATTCAGAATATCAGGTTGCTTCTTGTCCTGATATTGCAATGTTCACGAAACATTGGCATTCAATGATGTATCAAGACACAGAGATAACCCACAAGCTTTTTAATCTCTTTGAAGAACATACTCGACAAAATATCTCAAAAGCTTAATTTAAATTATAATTCAAATTAAAAATTAGATTTCAATTCTAGAGTAAAAACAACGAACGATACACATTTACCATAAATTATAATATTCTAATAAAATCAAAATAGAATAGTGTAAAATAAGGCACAAATAATTATTTTTTCTAGCATAAAATTTTGAATATATAATTTGTTCCTTTTTGTGTTTCTCACTTTATCTTCCTATTTTCGCTTTCAGCATTGGCAGGGCAGTGCGGAAAAGTGTGGGTCACGGTTTCCTCTTTGTGGAGACCAATCGCTGCCAGCGACAAGGTGATCGATGCCGAATTAGAAGTAAATTGGGAATTTGATTGTCCGGCGGGCATAAAATACTCAGATTCTCAGATCAAGGTGTTCACTGCTGATCCATTAGCAGCACATAGTAATAAATTTTGTTTAATTCTTTTGAGTATCGTATCCCAAAGGTAGCGGTTAGAATAAAAAAACTAACGCATATATATCATTACATATTTTTTTTCTTATGTATACTATTACATCAAAAATATTTCGTTATAATTTATCATAAAACACAAGACAGCTTGTAATCACTGCAGATAAACTGTTCTATTTAAAATTCTTCTTATTTATTCTTACGTAGAAATTCTATCAACAAAATTTAACGTATATAAATACATATATAAATTTATT
This sequence comes from Cephalotes varians, assembly GCA_037157785.1. Lineage (NCBI taxonomy): Eukaryota > Metazoa > Arthropoda > Insecta > Hymenoptera > Formicidae > Cephalotes > Cephalotes varians. The sequence goes on from JANQDE010000021.1 coordinate 1,085,735, forward strand.
TCGTTTTTGTATTTCATTGATTGCTTAGTACAGATCACCAGCTTATGCGCGTTGAAACGCTTCGAATCCGTCGTTAAAACTTGTTTGCTAAGTCTCTCTTCCGCCTATCGCATTCAATTTGAAAACGTTGATCCGCTCGAAATGAATCCCTCGATAGTTTTGAATCGTTTCCAATCCGATTTATCTTGCAGAATGAATCATCTTGAAATCGAACGCATTCATCCTTTATCACATTTTCTCACGCTATTGAACTTTGGATACCAAAAAATTTGTCAACATAACCACGGATTCTATTCGTTCCAGACAAAATGATCAAGCCTGAACTGATCTTGACTTCCTTACAACGTCCTCGGGGATATTATAGGACAAATATTACAGTCGGTCGTCCGCCGCTTCCAGGAGGGTGGGACACGAAGGACGGGGCGACCCTTCCAGGATCACATTGTCTCGATTATTATGCAATCCTTTACAAAGATGGTCATATGTTTTCTATGTCTTGTTTGCAAATTTGGCCGACTTGGATGTATGATTTAAGGTACTATAATTTTTTACACATATCTTTAAAGTTTTTCAAGTTAAAATATCCCTCGTAAAAAAGTACTATTAGTGTCACTACTAGTGTCACTACTAGTGTCACTAGCAATAATGCAGTAGTAAATTCGCAATAGTNGAGAATACCTATCTCTTTAATGCCTTACTACTAGTGACACTGCTCGTTTCAGAAATGGTCACTTCTGCACTACTGCAGTTCTGCAGTACTGCACTAGTAATGTCACTGCTCATCCAAATAGTGATACYACTAGTGKCACTAATGCGAATTTACTACTGCATCTCTATACTACTAGTTATGGGTAGTGTCGCCACTCATATCAATAGTGACACTACTATATATACAATAGTGACACTACAGCACTAGCAGTGACACTAATAGTACTTTTTTACGAGGGATCACTCTTAAATTTTAAAAATAACTTAGTTTTTTGGGAAGGGGAGATTCCATAAATGCTTATTAGCATCAAAATTATTAAATTGCTCATCAATGTAAATAATGTTTATATGTTAATAATTAATAGGTAAATTAATTAGTCCGGTTTCATGTAAAGATTGTGTTCAAAATCAATGAATATATATGCGACACGTAGTTTGCATGAGCAGAAAATGATAAAAATTCACAAAAAGTTATTATTAGGCACAAAGATCCGCCGAAAACTACTGCAAGACCGTCATTGGTCATTCTCATTATATTAAAAAAAAATAATTTACTCTTTTAATACTTTGAAAATCCTTAAATATTTTAGATCGATTATGCAAGAAGAATAAATCAAATGACAGAAGTCAAGACATATATGAAAATTCGAAGAATATTGTAAAAAAACTGTGATTACAAATAGCTTTTAATATTATATGTGTAACACAAATATCTTTTGCAATTGTTTTTTACTATAAATCTGACGGGCCATAATAATCATACATAATTCTAGTAATTGATAGTAATAATAATTTGATAGTAGTAGTGATAGTTGATAGTAGTAAATTGATAATAATAGTAATAATAATTGATTAATAATTAATTAATAGTAGTAGAAATTCTTCATAATGATTGAATTCGTAGCAATTGATTGTTATTAATACACAATGTTTCTCTGTATTGCCAAAGGAGGGAAATCGGCATGCTTCCTATCGGCAGCCTAATGATACCTGGGACACATAATTCTGGCTGTTACAAGCACGGCGATCTAACGCGCCGAGACGCCTTTCAGCGGTATCTGTTGACACAAGATCGTGACGTTTGGACGCAGTTAGTGCATGGTATAAGATATCTGGATATCAGAGTTGGATATTATCCATCGATACCAAATGGCACCGCACTTGATGAGGACGGGAATCATATAAATAGATTCTGGGTCAACCACGATGTCATTCGCATCACACCTCTTTCTGAAGTTTTAAAGGATGTGAGAAATTTTCTGGATGTAGCGAGGGGTGAAGTTGTCATTATGGACTTTCATAGGTGAGTTTCACACAAAATATAGCTGTCTAGTACGGTATTGTATAATTTTAAATTCGGGACCATGCGTTCATTAAATTCATGTTAATGACCGTAAAATTCGAGTAATTGAACATCAAAATAATTACACGTTACGAGAGAATTGCAAAAACTAAAATATACAACATATTTAAGTTATTACTTAATTAACTAAATATAAATTAACTTTTAATATTTAAGTATAAATGTAATTAAAAAAGTAGAAAACATTTTTCTGGTTTTTATTTTTGCATGTTATGTTCAGCATTATTTGCCGCAAAAAAATATTACAAATATGCTCCACAATATATTTGTAATAATAATTAATGTAAGAATTAACAAACAGATTTCCCGTCGGCTTCGAAGGTAGACCAAACAGACATCGGAAACTGCTAACTATTTTACATCGAGAATTCGAAGGCTTAATCCTGAAACCAGACAGAGGGATTGAAGGTCTGGGGCCGACACTAAATGTCATTTGGACCGGCGGGAAGAGATTAATTATTTGTTACGGTGACAAGCACACAGTAAACGGTAAAATATTTTTATTATAATTTCTATCAATTTGCGATTCGCAAGTTTAATTCGCTAAAATTCTTTTTAGTTGGTAATCGTTTATAACAATTTCCACTTAATCCTTTTTAATTTAGAATACGACTGGCTATGGCCACCCTTGACGCAAATATGGGGAAATCAACAAACCGTAGAAGGTTTGTTCGAATATTTGGATGAAGAGATTTTAGGATCAAAGAAACGCAGGAATAGTCAGAATCCATTATGGGCAGTAATGGCGGAATTGACGCCATTTCCATTAGACATTTTCTTTAATCTATCTGGCGGACTTCGGCAGATGGCCGATTCCGTTAATCGAAATCTCACTGTCAAGTTTCAAGAGGAATGGTGGAAAGAAACGAACATCGTCGCCACAGATTTTTTCCTCGGAAATGATTTGATCTCGGTATCCAGAATGTCGAATATAAAAAAAAGTAATATCGCGCAATGGCGTTTGTAGTCTCTAAACGTATAGAATTTTATTAATAATACTAAATTTATTTTTTATTTCAAAAAGAATATTACAAAGTAAAACGACAATTTCCATCAAACTTCTATAAATCTTAATTTCTATCTCTTCTGTTTACTCATCACTCCTCTTTCAGAATGTCAGAAAAAAAATACAAAAAAATACACAATAAAAATTCTTACAAAATGTATTAAAAATGGAAATATGTTTTAATAAAAAACTTATAATAAATAGAACTTTGTAAAATAAACCGAAAAACAAAATAAGCTGTATACATAACTATTACAAATTGTCAAATTAATAATATATAAAAATAAATATGATTTATAAATATGATTCTAATTTAGAAACAAAAAGATAGTTTTCAATATATTTCATAAGTCTACCGGAGCAGCACATATTAGTTGACCAACGGTTGGTTTTAAATCGGAAGCATCGGCAGTTGGGAAAACAATGAATCAACATTATTAAAATGCTACGATCTGATGAATCGTTAGACAGGCTATTTATTTATTTATTTTATAAGAATTAAAGGCTGTGCTTCCTTGTATATTTTAAATTATTTTAGAATAACCAGCAGTATTTTTTAACTATTTAAGTGTATACATTATTAATCGATTAACGACATAATATCAACTATTTGTTGAACGATGTTTAGCCGAAGTTGAACCAATCAATAATTTTCTCAAAATAATATTAAATAAGATCTCATTATCGTATAAGGGTACAATATCAAAGGAAAAATCATTTAAGAAACTTCCTTAATACGTTATTTTTCAATTTACTGTAGTAATTATTTTTTATTTCAAAGTGAATAAAAATGAACAATGGAAAGCCTCTAGGCTGTGATTGGTGGTGTCCAATCGAGACATGGTCAATCGGGATACTCCCAAATTAATATTAGCTAAAAATTATGCATGTATTGTAAAGTTCTACGCACAATGAAAAAAATATTAGGAACGTGAATAAATATTTATATCTTGTCTATAATTACAAACTCATTTAGAATCACAGGAACTAATAATTGACGCTTATGATTTACTGTCGCGACAATCGCTTCTACGATTCTAAATAAATTTGCAATCGTATTATGGACGAATATAATATTTAATATTTATTTTTGTTCCTAATATTTCTTCCATTGTGCACAAGGTCTTGCAATCAATGTTAGTTCATTATCACTTGGCAACATTGGGCCAATATTTAGAATTTAGATAGTCTACATATACCCGATATTGGATCAATGTTTTTATGCGATTRGATCATTTTTCAGTTGTTGGTATAATGTTGGCTAAATGTAAAATCMAACATTTCACCAACCATTGGCCATCGGTAAACCAGCGTGACGCCGCCAATGTCGGTCCAATGTCATTTCAAAACGTCGGGCCGATATAAGACCATTGGGTAATCGACATAGACCCCAATATAAAACCAATGTTTTTGTGCTACTCGGGTAATCTATCGATTGCAAGTGTTGTTTTATTAAAAAATATTTCTATTTAAATATAATTTGTAAAAATTTTTATTGTGCGTTTTCTTGTAATATCATAATAGTCAATCATAATAGTGATGAATAAAGGGCCTTAATAAAAATGAAATGGTATACATTGATACAAATTAATATTTACGTATGAGATTATTCAGTTGTATGAATTTCAAGAAATGTAAGATACTAATTAATCCATTTATTGTATAATATTGTTGCAATAAAACTCTGTGTAAACAATAATAATACAATTTATAAACAATTTTTAAACGATTTTAATTTACAAATTATTATTGGCAGATTGTAACGACAAAAAGTTTCATAGTATTGTACAATTTATACATATATCAATTTTGCAAATAACATTTCAAAATTCCTGCTTGAATTTACTCAAGTAATAAATATATGAATTTTTAAATTTGCTAAGAAACTTTCTGTTCCATAGAATTAAATACAAATAAATACAAATAAATATCGCAGTGTAAAAGTATGATATATTCATAATTAACAAGATACAAAAGTTTTTTTCTCATGGAAAATTATAATTTCTTATAAGTGTGTCTTTCTTATCTATTTTATTGTCATCTAAATATATTTTTGTTGTCTTTGTTCATATCAAAATATATATATTTTAGAAAAAAATTGTTTCAGAATTGTTTTAGAAAGAGAAATTGTTTTAAAATCTTAGATTAAGAATTTCTTTTCAAGATTAAGCTTTTCGAGATTTCAGACTTATTTGTATTTTTATTAAAAACTATTTATTTTTTATCGATATAATATTGCAACTGATAGCAAATCATATTTTACGGTCAATCTATGTACTATTTGAATTTAAAATAATGCGCCTCTCGCAATGCGAATACTTATGTTTAAACCTTCCCGCTCGACTATCTACACATCGGATTACCTATCACCATTTTATGCATTTGACTTGCTAATATAGCCCGGTTCAAACAAGTATTCAGTATATAGCCAGTAACGTGTCGGCTTTCCCCGTGGACGCGGAGAGAACGTTAAGCAGATAAGGTCGCGCCAGGGACATGCTAGCGACTGTAAAGGAGACGAAAGACGAGCTATGGTGGTCTATATATGCTTGGTGGTCGTGCGTTCTCGTGCTAAAGATGATGTTGCTGACGTGGTATACTGGACGGATCCGAGTGAGAGAACAGGTACAAAATTTTCTAAGTCTTTTGTGTCTTTTTATTAGTAAATTTTTCTGACTTTCACAATAACGTTGTAAATATCATTGATCAATTATATCTATCGATATAACTATCGATATAATTGATATCAATGTTATCTTAATTATGTTTTTATTGGATATAATTCATAGTATTATCATTATAGATAAACAAAAAAAATAATTTGTAAAAGTTTATAACAAAGTTTATAACAAAGTTTATAACGTATACAGAATCGTTTAAGCATTGAAGATTAAAATTGCATTAAAATTGTTTAAGATTTAACTGATTTTTTAAATTTCTTTTCATAGGAATGTAAAAAAGAAAAGAAAATTATTGAAATTTGAGATTTATTACGCGTAAATCAGTCAACCTTGAATATGTTTATGGAAAAACAATTTATAAGATGAAAACAAATCTTCGTAATTATGTAGTAAAAAAATGTAGTAAAAAAGTTATATACGTATGAATAAATTGGCCAGTTGATGTATTGTATATCTTCATCTAATGCCACATATTATCTAAACGCTATTCAAAGGCATCACGTTATCTAAACAGATGTTAATTTCCTTAAAACAAAGCATTGTTTTAAATATTTTATATGTCATTTTTATCATTTTTGTATCATATACTATTTTGTATTCAACTAAGTACAAAGTTGCTGTCTTTATTAAAATGTTATAAATCTATAATAATTTAAAATAAAATGCGTGTTATTCATATATGCTAACACATATATAATTATTTACATATTATATATAAGAAAGTTATTAACGCATAAAGAATATATGTACATGTAATTATTAAATTAGCACTACAATCAAATATAATGCAATATTAAATTTATAAGATGTGAAGTTAAAACAAATTGACATACATTTATTATTCAAAATATTCATATAATTCCTTATTAATTATATATCAGCATAATTTGATTCAATATAACAAATCCTGCATTATTTCATCATATCAATAAAATATATAGATAATAAAGCGCACACGTGTGGCAATATCGAATACTAAATAAAAATTTGTATTGTACTATAAAAAAAAAATCTATTTATCAGTCAGACTTCATTACTTTGCTATTGCTTAATTGGTATTGTTTAAAGACGTTTTTTGCAACGATATTGAGGAAACACTTAATTACAATTGTTAATCAATACGTTAATCAATACTTATTTCGATTTAACACTCTCGACATTTTAATTATGTTTATGTATGTCGGTATTTCATTTATTCTCAAACTGTAAATGACACGAGATTTATTCGATCACGCGGAACTTTATTCGGCACTTCCAAGTTCATTAATAACGCGATAATTATAAAGTTAATAATATGTATTTGCTCGACTAAGATTCCACGTTTCTGGTATTAATAGCGCGATAATTATTTATCTGATAGAAAATACATGTTAAGGAAAATATTTGGAAATTAGTAATATTGAAGTAAACATAGATTACGTTATGAATATCGAAAATCACAGTCACATGCGTTAATTAGCATTATGACAGTTGCTTGATATTACTCGACATTTCTGATTTTCTGAATTTGCAATTTCAATATGATTTACAGATAGTTATCATTTGACAGTTAATTACTAACGTATATGTTGATTGCAAAAACTGTTCAACAATACACTCGGCATTTTCATTGTTACAATAATAAATTACTAAAGACTATTACGATTACAAATCATGATCATATAATTTTTTCTTAAGAAAATAAAACAATAGAAAACTATTCAATATCAAAATATTGTGTTAATATCGTTAAAACAATAGAATTTGCTTTAAATAAAAATTAAAGAATAGTTTATTATATAGAGAAAGGTACCGTCATGCTATTTTGTTTTTGGTCCATATTTCTTAAATAAAAGCTAAAATTAAAACTTTAGAAACATAAATACAAACAAAAAGTGTTTTTTATCAAATGATATAGCAGCTTTTTATATTGTTTTGAATTTTTTTACAGATAACTCATCTATAAACAAAAAGAATAGGAATATGTGGAATTATTGCTTACTATGTCAGTTTTGGGGTTTATTTTTTCACATTTTCTTCATTTTTGCTTATTTTACAGAAAAGTTTATTATTGCAAAATTCGAAACAATATTAAAAAATGCTATATCATTAGAAGAATCACATTTTCATTTGTATTTATGTTAATTATGTTGTATTTATGTTCTGCACAAAATACCTACACATATTTAATGTAAATGAAAATTTCTAGAAATCTTTCATTTCAATGTAAAACATTTATTGTTGATTCCCCGTTGCATTCCGTAAGCTGCAAACATGTAGCGACATAGTATAAAAAAAAATAGATTAGGTTATTATTTTATCTGTCTTAATATGCATTATGGATTTTTATTTCTTTATTCATTTATAACAGATATTAATAAAGTGCAATGTTTAATTTTCAAGAAATAAGAAAATGTCACTTTAGGAAATGTCAATATCGGCGATTTTCCTCTATAAATTTAATTAAGATTATTTCCTTTTATATAATTTTTTTGTACATAATTCTTTTCAGAATTAAACAATGAAAATTGAATAAATAAAATTCACATAAAATTTAAAACAATTAAATATAAAAAATAAAATATTTATCGATGTGACTGTGAATTTATAAACTGTTTGCATGTTTCAGTAGAAGCAAATTAATTATTATTTGCGTTAATAAAAATATACTATTAAATATATATATATAATTTAACGTTGGGTTAAAATTGAGTAATACATTCTACTCATTTGCAGATATTTATTAAATTTATGAACTTGTAAATATGCATGATTTTTTTCTGAATATACATAACATAATTGCATAATTTTTCTATATTCCAATTAAAAAGCAAAAAAGACGAACGAGAAATTGAGTTTTTATAAACAGCATGTTATTGTTTAATTATTTTTATTTAAAAAATTATATATTATTAAACAAAAGAAATATTATTTTATTTACTTTAATTAGATTTAAATAAATAATACATAATAATAATTAATATATACTAATACACACATTAAATAGATAATATATAATAATAATTAATTGCGCAGTTTTTCAAGAATTGTGGTTACTTAAAGTTGCAAATTCCAATTTTCACTTTAAAATGATCATGACAGGATAATAATGATCATATTTTTAATACAATCATATTTTATTCTCATGCGATATTTTCATTTGAATATGAAATATGCGAGAAATACGAAACAAATATGCCGATTACTATTCACGCGTTATGGTCGAAGACCACATGAGACCAAGTGTTATCAAACATCAGCATAATTTGAGTTTGTAGAATGCAATAAGTTAACATTTTTTAATCTTATTTGTTCGAAAATGAATGTCATGAAAAATTAGCTTCTTTACATCAATCATTAATTTATCATTAAATATATTATCAAATGTTTTATAAGAATATCTTAGATTTATATACAATTTTCATTTATGCTAAATATTATTATTTAATTTTGTATATCTGCTATTGTATATGATTCATATTACGTCGAATCTAAAGTAGAACACGTAAATTTAATACAGACTATGACTATGAAAATATGGATTTTGATTGAAAAAATATTACTGGATAAACGCATATAACAAAAATATTATGTATTTAATAAAAAATATATATTGATATTAATATAAATATATATTGATATTAATATAAAAACTTTTATATAACTATTTACAAAATATATAATTTACTTATACATATTTACTATATACAAAATATATAAAAGGTATATTTGATATTATTTCAAGAATGCGAATCATTATTATTTTTATGTGCAAACTTCTCTTGCAACTTCTTTCGTAGATTAATCGATTATAATTAAAGTGGAATTAAATGAAAGTTGTATGTGTGTAATTTTAAATTAAATTTATAATTTTTCTTCAAAATTTGTAAATGCAGTGAAGCTCTGTGAAATTTCAATTATAGCTTTAGAATTATTGTCTCGATATCTAATGTATATCCAGATTGGAATGTAAATTAAATCTCTTGATTTGAGAAAATTAGTAATTAAAATTTGATACAATCTCAAAATATATCTTTTTCTCGAATGCGATATTTTCTAATATACTCATATATAATATGTAGAAAGAAATGTGACAAAATGAGAGAGAGACAAAGAGAGAGAGAGAGAGAGAGAAAAAGAGAGAGAAAGAGAGAGAATTTGTATACACATAAAATAAAAGTTTTTTAAACGCGCGCAATCAATTAATCCTTTTTTTCGTAATGGAATTCTCGTAATGGAATAAAATGATAAATAGGATATTTTATTCTGAATAAATTTTTATAATTCCTTCAAGTATTTTTTAATTTAATGTCTTTGGCAGCGATATGTTCGCACGGAGTGTGTGTTCGGAACGGGGCCGGCAGTTTGAGTGTCGCGCTTTGTCGGCTCCTCGATGTGTGCAGTAACGCTGCGTCGCGTGGGGTCCTCCTAGAGAGTGATATGTGGTGTAACCGCTCCCAAAAGATGCACGATTGTCTTGTAAGAAAAAGCGTCCTGTCCGTCGTTAGCTGTACAAGCCAGCCGTGGTAAAGAGAAATCATAGACTCTCATTAAAGTGAAAAGGAAGCTAAGGCCTCCATACACGAGAATAGAGGCACAAGCTTCTATCAGAAAAAACAGCATTCCACTTAGCGCAAAGGGACACGAGTCCTTGTTTTTCACGGCAAAACTGTAAAAAAATACTTAATTATAATTACACACGTTAATTGACGCTTATTTCAGCATTCCCAGTACTTTATTTATATATATCGTTATTTTATTTGTACGCGCACTTTTAAACCGAAGACTTTGCAATTTCTTTCTTTCTTATTAAATAACCGTCTTAGAAATATCGTCCTGAGTATGAACGAATAAGTGTAGTTTTTTTCTAATTACATAAAATTTTATTATTTATACAAATCAATACAAGTCAAAATTGATGTTATAATTTAATAGACTTATTAATAAACTTGTTTACGACTTGATTGTACAGGTAATTCACAGCGAGGAAGATAGAATGTGGATGACAAAAAAAGCGGACATAATATTATGCCCAACTGGCGATGGTCATCCTGACGTGATTCGCATACGGAATGCTCATCGACACGATCTCCAAACTGTCTTACCCTTTATAGTTTTTACGCCTCTCTGGTTGAATGTCGAGACGTGCAATTCTACGGTGAGGATCTTAATACCGGGCTTTGCACTAGTCAGTATATTGTATACCTTAGTGTATTTGCAGTTTTTACAAATGTCTATTGTTTGGAAACTTTCCTTATTTATAGCCTCGTATTGCATTTTGACTTATATATGTACAATTGCTGCAATTGAATATTCTATTTCTATCATGACTTTACTAATTTAATCAAGAGAATAAGAATGAAGAGAAGATTATAATATTGACACATTATACTGTGAATAATTTTTGCAGAGAAATAAATAGCATCTAAATGATCTAATGAGAGATCTGATTTATTTGCTTTGTACTACATTCATTTTGTCTGAATTTTGTTCGAACGTTTATTTTAAAATAATTTTTTTTTTAATTGAATAAATCACAATTGCATATAATTAATATAAAGTTTGATGTGACAATTTTCATTTGCGAGTAAAAGTTTTAAACCTCAATCATATTCTATATAATTTCTTTCAACCTAAAGGACTAGAAACCTACAGCACATTTTAGCCAAGTGACATCTTGGGAATGTCCTTAGGACGTAGAAAATTTTCTTTAAGATGTTCCTTGGAGATTTGTGCTATAGGAACATACATTCTGCGAAAGAAAAAGAAAATATATGTGTATATATATATATATATATATATATAAAATAAAACCATTAATTGATAATTCGTATAATAGCGTAATAGTTAAATAAGCTAATAAGAGATATCTGCAAATTAACTAACTGAAATTAAGAATCTTTTATATCTCCTTTACAAGTTATTTATTCGTCGTCGTTTATTATCATTATTTAGTTACGAAACAACCGAAACAGAATTGAATAAATTAACAAATTAATAACATAAATATTGGCTCAAATGATTTAAATCACTAAATAACAAAGGAAGAGCTACAAGCCTAGTTGGTTGTTTTTCGCTAATATTTTTATTGTAAATAGTGTGTTTACATTAATAAAACCAAAATGTTTTTGATCCCTATTCGGGTCATCCTCAGTGGCAAAATTAAATCGCAATATAACACAAATAAACGCAATTATAACACAATCATACCTATGTATTAGCTTTAATATAACGCATTTAAAGAATTGAATAAGTTGTTTTTGAATTTTTATTTTATTTTGAAGCTAGATTATGTAACTCTTAAAATATATCAAATACATCAAATAATTAGTTAAAACATTAAGACAAATTCAGTAGTTCGAATTCCTAGATTCTGTAATTCTTAATCGACACTTGTTATCGTCATATTATCGTTTGTGCAGCTTTTTATTATACGTTTTTTATTATACATTATATCTGCGCAACGATAATGTAACGATAGCGATTCTGTCATTAAGAATTACAGAATCTAGAAATTCTTAAACTACTGAATTGAGAATTTGTCTTAGTACTTAACGAATTGTTTGATGTGATATTTAATATATTTTAGAGTTCAATACACAATAGCAATTATTCGATGAAATACAATATTTTACGAATTCTTTCATTCAGATATTGACAAAATACTTTTATATTTTAATCGATATTGATAAACAGGCTAATGATGACTTGGCTAGAATAATTTACATTAAAAATTGCATTGACATTTAATTGCCATCAAGTTCTAATTTAGATATTAAATTGAGAATCTTATGAAGAATTAAAGAAAAACATCCCCTATGTTACATGATTTTTAACCTTTGACACCCTTGTATATAATTTTTTTTTTACGCGATATTTTTTTCTAGTTGTTGCTATTCTATAAGGCCGTGGTGATTTCAATATCAATGTGTGCAACCGAGATTGTTCGATTTGTATCACTTTGAATTTGTTTTTGATTTTCCATTGTATATATTATATATAAAACAATGTAAGTAAAGAAAGACAAATAAGAGCAAAACAGTGTAGTTTTGTGCGATTGTGACGCAATCTATTGACGTGTTATATTTTATAAAAACACGTTTGAGTGCCTTAGGGAAATCTTTTTCTGTCGCAAACGCATCTGTCGACAAGTAGGTTTGAATAATATGATCATTTATAATCGCGTTTTTGTTTCGGTTCTGATCTGGCGTAAGAAAAGAGTAGTATTTCCAGATACCATAAGTTAATATATATATATATATATATATATATATATATATATATATATATAGATAGAATATATTTCTAAATAAAGTACATTTTCGTTATTAAGACTGAAGCCCTGAATTTAACTTTTAACTTTTCAATTATCTTTTTTTATTAACTTATTTAACTAACTTTATTAACTTTTATTAACTTTTTTTATTAACTTTTAATTCAGTTAATTACATTATGGATTAACTTGTATTTTAACTAATTTAAATTTTTGAGGCTGTTAACTTTAACTTAACTTAGTCAAAAAAAAAAAGTTAACTTACCTAACCCTGTATTTAATCGAAATCATGATTTTGACGCAATCTATGCTCAGTGATGACTGTTGTATTGGATGATTTCTTATTAATTTGATTTCGATGTTCTGAAATCTTAGTATTTAGTTTTCTTTTTGTTTGTCCTATATAGACTGCGCCACAATCATTGCAAGAGATCTCGTATACACTATATTCTTCGAATAATTGGAAAGACGATCTTTTTGGATTTTAATGATCCCCTCTACTTTGTTAAGACTATAGAAGGATGATTTAATATTTAGGTTTTAAATGATATTTTTGAATTTTTCAGAGATGTTCGGAAAATATGGTATAGTGAACCAATTAATTTTATCACTGTTGTTATTGTTCATTTCATTTGCAAGTGTATTTGTCCGTTTATTAAATAAAATTTTTAAAAATTTAGTCCCAAATTAATTGTATTAACAATAAAATCGAAAGGATAATCATTTAATAATTTTTTTTTTGGCAAATATGGAAGCGTGACAATCCGGGTTTGTTTGGAGCATTCATAATGAAATAGATGATTACTTTGATTTATATGTACAATTTTATTTGCTGAAGATCGCTTGAATGAAGCCGAAACGTATGAATTTTCAACTTATGTAATTTGAAGCATATATTCATATTAAGATTTTTATGCATCAAAAACCGCGCCATTTTGCTCTTATTTGCTTTTCCTTATTTATTGTTTTATTTTTAATCAAGAGTCCATATTGTTAAATTGTTTTTCTTGTTTATTATATATATTTTATTATATATAATTTTATTATATACAATTCGAATAATTCTTTCTAGCTTTAGAAAAATTCATTTTGTCCTTAGAAAAATCACTCTTCCTTTTACTATTTAATATAAAAAACAAGCGAACATCTGCATGTTTCATTTGGTAATTTCGAATACGTTTAAATGACTTAAAATTTAAAATTTATGTGGCATTATATAATTTTTCACATGCAAAGAATCCAATAAGTCCGAGAATGTGCCGTATAATTGTTAATCTCGATTGTGAAATATACAATATTGAATAAATAAATAATTATACAAATTTATTATTATAGTTTTAACTTTGTTAAATTAATCGTACTAATGCTAGTTTGTTGTTTTCTACAATATTGCGGGTCTTTGTAAAAAAAAGTCTTTTTTTACAAATTTTACAAATTGCTGATAGATGAAGATCTAATCGATTTTTTACGTTATTGATGTTAAATTGTATAATTTAAAAACGTGCCATTTCATAGAACATTTTAAAATAGATTTGAACGATATTGATACGTTCAACCAAATTTGAAAATGAATGAAAATCAGGAATATTTTTAACACATTTTACTTTTTTTATTATAAAAAAGAGAAAACACTGCACAAGCCAAAGAAAAAAATTTGTCGTGTTTATAAAGAAGATGCTCTAACTAGATAAACAGCAGCGAATTGGTTTCACCGATTTCCAGATGAAAATTTTGATATCAAAAATACACTTTTCATTCTGGTTGTCCTATTATGCAAAATATCGATGAAATCTTCTAAAAAATTGAAAAAAATTGTCATGTCAGCTATGATATAGCTAAAGAGCTAAACATTGATCATAAATTTTGGGGCATTTGCATAAGGCTGAATACACAAAGGAGCTCGATGTTTGAGTGCCATGATTTGTCGATAAAAAATTTATTTTGAACTGAATTTCCATTTGCGAATCGCTGTTGAAACGAAACAAAATTGAATCATTTCTGAAACGGTGCGATGAAAAGTGAATAACATACGACATAATGTTCGAAAAAGATCGTGGTTAAACTGAACTGAGACATCACAAACGATTGCAAAGCCCGGATTGAAAAAAGGTCTGGTGAAGTTGTCTGATGGGATCAAAAAGAAATCGTTCACTATGAGCTGCTGCCACTAGGTAAAACGATTGATTCTGATCTCTACTATCAACACTAAAACGAGAAAAAATGGCTAGAATTAATCAATAAAAAGGACGTTGTCTTCTATCATGACAATGCTAGACCACATCTTTGATGACTCGATAAAAGTTGAGAGAGAGAGCTTGGCTGGGAAGTTTTAATCCATTCACCGTAGTCTTGATCTTGCACTCAGATTATTATTTGTTTCGGTCTTTGCAGAATTCCCTTAATGGAGTAAACTTGACTTTAAAAGAGGTCTGCCAAAATCACTTGTTTACTCGGTTTATTGCCTAGAAATCCCAAAAGTTCTACGTCGATGAAATAATAGCTTTACCTAAAAAATGGCAGAAGATCATCGAAAAACGGCACATACTTGATTTAATATAAGATTTATAAACAATAAAAAAATGTGTTTCAATTATGCTTCAATTTATAAAAAGATTTTTTTCCCTAATTTAATATTTGTAGAATGATAAATATCTCACATACACAAATAAAATAAAATAAAATTATATCCGATATATATAATTATAAATTAAATTTTAACAAGTACGTAAAAGACATTATTTATCTTAATTAAAGTTTAAAATAAATTAATTTCTTTTAAAATAAATATTTAAATTATAAGTAAAACGCGATAATTGTTAATACACATAAATTTGTTAATACACATTATTATCTTATATATGATTTAAAGGTAAAAGTAACAAGACGTTATTGCAATTTCTCGAACTCATTTTCGTTATTAATTTTTTATCAATAAAAATAATTTAACACATGGAAAGAAAAATTATTATTGTATTATTTAGAAATTTGATAGATTCATTTAGTTGAACGAAAAAATGAACGAATCAAAATTCTTGTAGAAATTATTAGATAAACATAATTAATTCTTTTCTATTAAATAACCAGAATTTCTTGATGATCTATTTGGTAGTGTTACTGTGTACTGCTCGCTGGGAATATCTAATGAAATCTTTAATGAATATAACTAGAAGTTTTATAGATTCTTTGAAATACTAATCAAATTCTTATAGTTAAATTTACCAAATGTTTTAGATATATAAAATATAGGATCCACACTGAGAAAAATGGTTTGATTAGATCTATAAGTAGAATCCATTTTAAAACTTAGCAGAATTTCTAATTATCATAATAGAATTCGATATTTTATAACTAGAATGTTTGATATATACAGGATCTCATTTTAAATGATCCAGCCCAATATCTCTAAAACTAAACTCAATAATGTTTCAGACAAAAGTTATTTGGCTCGAAGGGAGACATAAGATGGTACTATTGATTTGACCTTGGATAGTCCTCTGAAGGTTATGTGAAAGTCACATTCAATTTTTTTAATGGAGAACTCCCTATTTCTCATTACATATTTTTATAGAGTTCACCTCGAGAGTTTTCCAAAACATTATAACTAAATAATTTTTTGTTAAGTACTTGTTAAGTTATAAGGCTTGAAAGTTGCAATACAGTGGATTGTCATTTGAATAACCATTTCTACATACATAATCTAAAAATATGTAGATATAAAATATAAAAATTAGGATAGTGGAATTGAATTGTACTTGTTAACTCGAATGTACCTTGTGGAAAAGTTCGAGTTACAATTCTGATTTTAATTTGACTATTCAAAATCAGTGATCTATAACAATGATTTTAGATTAAACTTGTTTCGAAATTATCAATTAACTGTCTTTTTTTCTCCCAGAGCACTCATCCATCATAACATTCATCATAACACAATTGATTATCTCAACACGTTCACGCCGACAGTGCGCTCATTTGCATTCTCATCCTTGTAGTAATTATAGATTTTTTATAAATTTATCTTTTTATACAATTTTTCTCCCACGAGTTACTGAGAATTTGAGACTGATATTCATTCGTATCAGCAGACTAACCACCTTCAAAAGGACCACTCAATTCCTTTATATTCACGCAATATTTTTTATCTTAATCGGTTCAACCAGAACTAATCCATGATGATTGATGGTAAAGAATGATCCGTAAACATTTAAATTTCTCTTAGTCGTCCAATATCAACCAGGATAATAAATCTATCGGCTCTTACTTTATCTTGTCTTGTAACTTAACGTTCGCAATATGCTGAATACTTCGATCTTGTCTTAATCGGCCAGATCAGTCTCGATCTTGCCTTAATTGGCCGGATCAATTTCTTACCTTATAACTTAATAAGTACTTAACGAAAAGTAACTTAGTTATAGTGTTTTGGAAAGCTCGAAATGAGCTATAAGAATATGTAACGAGAAATAGAGGGTTTCATTTTAAAAAATTGAAGACGACCTTCACGTGACCCAGAGAACTATCCAAAATCAAATCAATGGCACCATCTTATGTCCCCCTTCGAGCCAAACAACTTTTGTCTGAAACATTTTTGTCTACTGGGTTTAGTTTTCAAGATATTGTGCTGGATCATTTAAAATGGAACACCCTATATATATATATATATATATATATATATATATATATATATATAGACTTAATTATAAGGATTTATGTATTTTCCAATTAAGGGGATGCCAAAGCCGTCTGTTTTACCGACATTTTTTAAAATCTCTTTTCTTCTAATTGCCTTTATAGATTTAAAAATCCTTTTTTACAATTAAAGTATAGATAATAACGCAGGCGCAAAGTATTTAGATATGAAAAACGAAAAAAAATTAAAAAATTTATCGACTTTTGGCGTCGACTCGTAACAACATTTGCTTCATATAAAAATTTTATATTTTGTACGTATACAAAAAATAGCTAGGCGCCTAGGCATTACATGAAAGAACAATACTATGCTTTTGGAAATGGGCTAGAAGCTTTAGTATAAGAGAAAAGAGACTAATGTGATATATGCGTGCGCACATAATAAGAAGAAATATGCAATTTTCTAACAAAACAGAAAATTGTTCGTAATTTTTCGTCGTTACGAGTTTTTTTTCTGTATTTTCTATGTACCGTTATCCTCTTTAATTGTGAAAAGTCCCGCGAATTATCATAACCGGTTTAAGTTCAATTTTTTTCTTTAAGAACCTTGGTTGTTTATCCAAGGACTTGAGACGCCCTATAATTATACATTAAAGATAGGATATTTCGTGCATTTGCACAAGACAGTGCGTTAGATGCATTCCCCCCGTTGTTAATACATTGATAAAATCTGATCTATAATAATTCAGTTCTTTTTTTTCATTTTTAGTTACATTTAATATATTAATTTCTATTTAATATTAAAATGGAAATTGAGCCAAATTGAAATAAAAAACACTTCTTAGGCATTAACGCATGCAAACGACGACATGAGATAGTATTCTGCAAAAAGAAATTTTTTTTTTCTCGTGAACCGCGGTTAATCACAGAAATTTGGTCGCAATCATATCGTCCTCCAAAAATCTTGATTGTTTCTTTTAAAGCCCGTTGTTAAACGACGATTTACTGCTAATAATGATTTCATAAAACAACGCTATGACTAGTTCTTGCGACACGCTCGCTGTTGCCTAAGTATCGTTATTTGTGTTAAACTAAATTATCAATATCTTGCAGTGTATTTAGAAAATGGTATAATGGATTTATTAAAAAATATCAATACTTACGTAAGATTGTAATATGTGGTTATAAAATTACGGTCAGTTATTAATGTTGATCTTTATTAATCTGGAATCTTTTATAAAAGCCTTTTATTTACGACATTTACGACAAGAAATATGATTGATGCGACACGCTATCGAGTCTTTTATTAATATTCAATTAATTTTTTTAAAGCTTTAAAACTAATTAAATGATAACATTTTTTATCACTAATAATAAGTAAGAAAGAAGATTGTTTTAATCATTAGTCCAGTCTAATTTATGCAAGAAAAATAGTAACAAAAAACATCATTAATACTAACTACCTCATACAAACATCTATGTTAAATTCACGTTGAATCTACGAAATTTACGTGGATTATGTGGATGTACATTTATCCACGAAATATGTACATGCATCCCACATGGATACTTTCCACGTAGATAAAATTCACGGGATTTATATCGATATCGAATGCCCGCTCAAAAATCCACGTGAATTCTATGTTGCTTATATAAGCGACGTGGATTTCACGGGTTGTTTTTGTCGGGTATAATTACTAATAGTTAATAGTACTATTAATAGTAGTATTCCGCTATAGTTTCTGCAGAAATTTTGTTTACCTTGATCAGAACTTGAGCCAGATCTAGAAAGGTCAATGATAGATGATCAAACTCAAAATGTTAAAAAATATCGCACATAAAGAATGTTGTGCCACGAATTTCGTTAATTCACTTCTGACTGTTACTCCGATGTATTCTTTTATACGGTCTTCTTTTATACGCGGGACATTTTTAATAAAATAATATGCAAAATATTAATCGAACGTTATCACAAGAAGATTATTACCTCAGAAGAAATTATTCATATTAGGGGAAGTGCGCCAGTACCTAAGGTTTTTCAAAATTGGAAGGAATCGGAGAGAATTAATATTATTGTTAGCATATAGCTAATGATATATAAAAAGAATATTTGTGAAGAAAGTACTTAAGAGGATGCTGAAGTCATCTATAATATCGATCAAGTGTACTTTTGCATTCTTTTCTGTTTTCGTCTTCTTGCTTATACAGAATGAAAAATCCTTTTCCAAAATAAAAGAAAAAATGCAAATAAATGGGCAAATACAAATCAATACAAAAAACAAAAAAAATTTTTTAATTACAATTTTCTTAAGTTATTTTATTGCATGATATAAATGATTCTAAGTATATAACCAAATTAAAAGTATTTGCCTACGTTTGAATAATACATAAGAACGTTATAAAACCTTAAGTTTATGACTTTGAAGCTTCCAAAAGAAATAAATAGAAAAGTATGATATATCTAACTGTACGATCTGACTGTACACTCATTTATGCGATATATAAGATTTTCTTACACTCATTTAGGTATTTTCTCTTATTTTAGAAAAAGATTTTTTTTGCATAAAGAAAGAAAAAAAAATAAAAAAATAAATGTGTATTTAGTCGGTAATACAGACGATTCCAACATCCTCTTAAAGAAATAAACGTTTAAATTGAAATAAAAAATATAATTTTATAGAAAACTACACATCTCAAAAAGTATTTTCTAATACCGGACACGTAAAAAAAATATGTATATATTTCTATAGAAATAAATACAAGAATTGTACGATTTTTCCTTATATTAATATAAAATATTAATTTTTGTATTCTTGTATAACTAATCTAAATATTCGTTTATTTCATCGCATCATAATTGCAACTTTTACAACAGAATAATTACATGCTTTGTGTATGCATGACACATGCTATCTATTTTATTTAACCAATAATTTTCTTTTTTATGAGGTTAATAAAAAATAATGTCATCTCTTGTATATGAATCATATAAAAATTAAATTTAGGTTTTTTTGATATCAACTAATTTTAACTGACAATGAATTTAAATGTATTTATGTTGTGTATGTTTATGTGTGTGTGTCATCCCCTCTACACACGACCCGAAACTGGCAGAGACTTGGGCTCACTGAAATATAATAATACTGGAACGAGCGCGGGCGCTAGTGTCGTGAAATGACAAAGAGGGTCTTAAGTGGTATCTTTGTCTCTTTTTAGTACAATTTGGCCAAAAGTTTCTTTGTAACGTTTATTGGATACACGTAACCATCTTTTATAAAACGAGACTGTACGATCCCCACTATCGTTTACCACACATGCGTAGTATAGCTTAGAGAAGGCTAAAGATACCACCTTGGACGCTTTCTCTCGGATCACACTTATTCATAGGGTCGCGCTCGTTCCAGTATTATTATATTTCAGTGCTTGGGCTCGATCGCTAGCGCCTCTTGTGACGGATATTGCAACCGTACAAAGTCCTTGATGACGACGATAATGACAATGATAATGACGTTTCTTAATGTAAAATTTTCCAAATCAGACTTTGCATCGCAATATCTCCGTTCGCAGGGCATGCAGAGAAAAAATAAAAACACTTTTATTATGTAATTCAGACTCAAGCTATCGATTGAGTCTATTTAGAATTTGATCGGTTCAGGTCGTTATTGAGATCCGAAAATCTCAGGTGCTCGCATCTCGCCCGCTCGCGTAAAGATACACGGTAGCGTCTCAGTCGACATACATCGTTCGATATATATACTTGACACTACCGTGCCTCCTGATAAGATAGTTCCTTGAATGCAAATCCCTAAAATTGTGTTCGAAGGTAAAAGTAAATAAGAGATGTATTTTCGTTTTGTGTGTGTGTGTGTGTGTGTGTGTGTGTGTGTGTGTGTGTGTGTGTGTGTGTGTGTTGTGTGACAATATAGTTTTTAGTTCTATACAAAAATTAATTCAGAAACCTGATAATTTCTGGAAATCAGGTAAATTATATCAGGTAAAATTATATCAAAATGTAATAATCTGAAATATTATCGGAAACATCAAATCTTATATTTTCAGTGACATTATATACATGTTAATTCTTGATGAGCTAATCGTCACAATGATATATTTAATAGAAAAGAATAAATCACAAACTCATTTGATAATTCCTACAAGAATTCTGATTCATCCATTTCCGAACAAATATTAGAACTAATTAGAACATATTAATTAAATTTACCAGATTTTCAATTAAAGAAATCAGATTTTTTTCTCAATACAATCATGATAATCAGAATTCTATTTGGTCTCATCAAAATGCATTCTATCATATCCTAGCAAACATGATGTTATATGTAATGTATATGTTAGTTGTAATTTCCTATTTAACAATGTAACTGTTATATAACATATGTTTTATGTAACAGTTACATTGTTGAGTAGGAAATTGCGACTAACATATACGTTACATGTAACATTGTGTTTGCTGGGTATATATTTCGTTAATACAATCAGAACATTTTTCTCAGTGTATACAAAACTATGATAATATTAATTACCTATACATTTTGTTTTTTTATTTGAATAAACTGTTGAAACGATTACAATACTGATATTATCAGAATTATCGTATATTTTAAATATTTTAAAATAGAGTCGTATTTTGTAATTTTCCTTACCGAAAAAAATATCAATAAAACATCTTTGCGTCATCTTAGGTTACGAGAAAAACAGTTTAATGAATCATATTTCACGGCTCTTATCGATAATCCATGGATGCTACAACAGCGATTAAAGTTGACTAAGAGCTATAAATTAACAATACCT
This sequence comes from Cephalotes varians, assembly GCA_037157785.1. Taxonomy (NCBI): domain Eukaryota; kingdom Metazoa; phylum Arthropoda; class Insecta; order Hymenoptera; family Formicidae; genus Cephalotes; species Cephalotes varians. The sequence continues at coordinate 1,108,177 of JANQDE010000021.1, forward strand.
GCGGATTAATCAATTGGGATCAAGAGTCTTTTATTCATGTTATTTCATGTTGTCTGCAAATCATCTATTTGCTTATTACTGTCTAGTTGCATGACAAGCGAGATAGACAAATCGGTAAGTTAAGTAAATTTATAACTCGTTTTATTATATTAAGTCTTGGTCTAGACCTGTATTCTATAATTAACAATAAAGCAGCAAGTATATAAGACTATATATCTAATTAGAAATGCACAGTCTATTACGTCTAAAAATAATGAGGAAAATAAGCAAACATATGCAGTTGTGTTCGATTCTAACTTTTCCTCTTTAAAAGATTATTATTTCTTAAAGACTTAATACAGCTTTATTTCTTAAATAGTAATTAAATAATAATTCCATTTATAAGAGCAAAGAATACAAACATTGTATTATTCTAGATTATATATATATATATATATATATATATATATGAGAGGAAATAAATAACATATTTAAGAATAATCCAACTAGAGTAAGTTGAATTATTCTTAAATATATTATTTATTTCCTCATATATATATATATATATATATATATATATATATATTTATATATATAATATATATTATATGTATATTACAGTCAATAATATAATATAAATTATATTTAAAAAAAACATAAAAATACAAAATAATTTATATTAATATATGTATATGTATATTATATATGTATATTTTTCTTTTAATATACATATTTGTGTACATACATGTACATATGTGTACATACATATACATATATATATATATATATATATATATATATGCATATTTATTTATAATTTTCCTATTTATAACAACAGATTAAAAATAAAGATAAGAAAAAATAATAATTGCATATGAGAGAACAGAAATGTTAAAAAGATGTAACCATAAAATAAAAAATTAGTGGAAAAAATAAAATACATAAAAAAACAAAAATATATAATATACCCAGATAGCACATGGATGTCCACTGGACGTCCATTGGACGTTCGAGTTCGAACATCGGGACGTCCATAGGCTAAYCAAATATAGTCCGACGAACGTCCATAGGAAATCTTATGGACATCTGTTATTCACAACTTCGGACGTCCATTGAACATCCGAAAAAAGATCTAAAATGGACCTAATTTTCAATGCTCTACTATTCATAATTATTGGTGGAATAAACTT
>JANQDE010000021.1:1110260-1153564 GCA_037157785.1 Cephalotes varians
AGACGGTTTTAAATATAAGAATCAACAATAATTATATATGAATATAGGTCCAAAACCGGATTTCCTATAGACGTCCAAATATCAGTCATTAATGGATATCCGAAATTGGATATACGATGGACGTCCATTTCATGTCCATGGACGTGCGGACATAAAATGGACACAAAATGAATGTCCATAGGACGTCCTGTGCTATCTGGGTATATACATACAAATATCATATTTTAGTATTTTTCTACACAAATATATAAGTACATACTGCCATATATTATATCTGTCGCGACCTACCGTGATATACTCTCAGTCTAATATTCTCAAGTTCTCAGTCTAATATTCTCAAGAGACAATTCATCGATGTCACTTATCCTGATTAATTGTACGACTCCGATGTTAGTGTGATGTTAATCGGCTCGATTTGTAACGTATCGACGATCCCAGTACTATGTACTCATATGTACGTACGTTGCGTTAGATGATTAAACAACGCGAAATATCTAAGGCAAATTTTTGTGACTTTCGACCGTGAATATTTAAATTGATTTAAGTGACGTACATGCGCGGGCCAATGTGCGCACCGCGTCGCACGACTATTTTTGGCACAGGGACGCTCAATTCGAGTTCCAAGATCCGCAATTTGCAATTCGCTCGAGTACGTCATTTTTGGCAGAATATTTTTAGGCGTGCGAAAACAAACGTAGAGAGGAATGCGGCAACGAAATATAAGCATATTTTTAGGAACATGTGTACACATGTTTTGCTTTAATTATTAAAATATAAGATAATATATTATAAAATATATTATAAAATATATTATAAGAAATAGAGTAAAGAAGACCAGAAAACATGATATATGTTGCGACTGGTTTGTAAGAATAATTAAAATGAAAAATCACGTTTAAATGTCAAGACGACGAACAGAAGGGAACGGAACGGATTACGTAAAATGCTTGTTGACCTTATCCCCACCCCCCTGTCTGTAATATCGACCAATCGCGCGTATCGATGTAGGAAGCGGTCGTAATAATTTTGTCGCATGTAAATGACGATGCGAAGTGTTGTCGAGTATCTCAAGACGCCCCGCGCGTCCGCGACGAGCACGCGCTCGTAATGTTATTCACTTTTTCTTCATCATGATACATCTTATATATCGAGACACGAGCGTCCCACCGCCATTTGGGGGTTATAGCGCGCTGTCGGATTCGCTTCCTTTGGATTCGCGATGGGCGATTATAATAACAATGATTAATCGCGATTAGTCATTGTCCAGTTGTGCAGTCATTTTAAAGTGCCATGTTTTCTCAGTGGACGAGAAATTTGAGAATCGTGTCGACTAAACGCTATATTGGGTAACGCGCTGTTCTTTCATCATGACCAAGGAGGAAATGGACTTGCACGAGGATCATAAAGCTAGAAAACAATCCTGCCGTGAATTCTGGCACAACATACCGGAACGCATATCCAGGACGGTAGAACATTTTTTCTATCGGTAAGTTCTTGGAATTCTTGATGAGGAACAGTTCGAAAACAATAGAGTAACGCTGTTGTCTTTGTGCAGGCTTGGAGTTCACATCGCCCAAAATCCGTACAAATGGATGCTCGGGTGTCTTGTGGTGGTGTCAGTGTGTGTCCTAGGTCTGCTTCGTTTTCGGCAGGAAAAGAATCCTATCAAGCTTTGGGTCCCGCCAGATTCCGACTTCGTGGCATCCACCGAATGGCTAATGTCCCATTACTTGGAAACTCTGCGAATTCAAACATTTATTCTAACTAGCGACAATGTTTTAGAACAGCAAACACTTGTTAGGGTAACTGTATAATGAAATGGATGATTTATCTCAATTGATTCTTAATTTAGACTCGATTGTCAATTGTGATTGATCATGAGCTATCAGTAATGCAGAGTATTTTTCAATGGTCTGTTGCAGTTAAATGAGATCACTAAACAAATGACTTCTGTTCAGACACCGGTTGAGAAGATTTCCTGGACAGATGTCTGTATGAAGTAAGCATAAATTATAAAATTCTCATTTTAAAAAAATCAATTTTATTAGATGTTGCAAAAATTTTGCACAAGTTTTGTGAAAAGAAAAAAGATTGATTTCACAAAAAAAATTTTTATTTACAGGATTCCTGTTATCTCTGGTGCTATGTCTAGAAGTAAGAGACAAACTTCTCTTTTGGAAGATAATTTTTTTGATGATGATCTCAGTTCTCAAGTTAATAGAACGTTCGAACCTGCCGTGTATATCGATAGTGATATATATTGCAGCATAATTGAAAATTTATCTACGAGTTGCCTTTTGTTTAGTATTTTGGATATATGGGAGTTCGATAGCGCTAAAATTGAAAAAGATTCCATGGAAGAAATTGTCACAAAGATAAATACGGTAAAAAGAAGCCCTACATTGGGTCATCCCATGAATTTCAGTGAACTTTTGGGAGATGTAACTCTAGATGAGAGAGGTAGAATTATTGCTGCGAGAGTTATAAGGACTGAGCTGATGGTTCATGTTAATTTTCTCGATGTGGACATGGATAAAATTGGAAACATGGCGGGAACTGCTGATTGGGTAAGGTGAGTTCATGTCAAGGCCTAAATTATATTTCTTAATGATTGCCTTAATATGTCGTGACAAAGTTTATTATAAATTCAACTTTATATTATTGGAAATAATTAGAAAATAGATTTAAAAAAGAAAAATTGAATGTTTTCTTCATATACTTTTAATATGATTTAGGCCTTTTATCACAGTCATGAATTTTATATGAAGATAACAATTTTGTCAGATAACACGCATAAAATTATCAAATAAAATTAAGATTATCAAAAGAATATTCTTACTTTAAGCTTACTACATCTCATTACATAATAATATATTATATGAGGTATCTCTAAGTAAATATTTGAAATAATTGTTAATCTGTAGAAGGTACAAAAAAGTATAAATACGTTATTATTTTTTACATTATCCATTATTATTTTTTATGTAGAATCCGATGAAGAAAAATCCGTAGAAGAAAAAAATTTTTTATGAATTTTTTAAGATAGAAAGGATATCTTGTGTTTTTTAAATGGAACATAATATTTTTTTCAATACCATGAAAACACAAAAAAAGAATTCTCTTTAAAATGACTTTGAAAAAATCTAAAAAGTTATGAAAGTAAGAAAATTGAATTAAACAAAAACTGAAATTTTTGTACTGTACTTTATTTATTTTATTTGTTTTATTTACCAAACATGCTTCAAATTTCCACCTCTTAAACACTGTTGCAATCTGTCGTGGCACTCTTGAATTCTTTTTCTGTGCTTTCATGATACTAAAAAAAAAGTAGTGTTCTATTTAAAAAACATAAGATATTTTAAAATAATTGGAACTATAATATCTAAGCACAAACTTAAAATTCTTCAATTATAATATGAGGGCTATGTACTCAAGCTAGGTTTTTTTTGTTAATTAATTATTTAATATAAAATTCAAATTTAATAACAAACGTTTCTACCCTAATCGGGTCATCTTCAGTGTTTTGACAGTAGTATTCTTAATACTAAAAGTTAAAATTAATATTATACTCTACATTGTTATTATGTCCGCAATTATATCAATAATTTTCTGTTGTAAGTCGGTTAAAATTCATAATTGCTGTGTACTGTGTTGTTTAAATTGTGGGAGGAAATTATAAATTCGCTATTGAAAACATTTTTTTGCTTCGTCGAGATTATAATCATGACGGTGAGATAACAAATTTTAACCGATTTATAATAAAAAATTATTGACCTTGCGGACATCATAACAATGTAGAGTGTAATATTAATTTTAATGTTTAGTATTAAGAATATCATTGTCAAAACATTGAAGATGACCCGATTAGGATAGAAACGTTTGTTATTGTAAATTTGAATTTTATATTAAATAATTATTTAATAAAAAGACCTAGCTTGAGCATGCATATAGCCTTTATATTATAATTGATGAATAAGACATTTTTTATATTACCTTAAAAATTAAAAAATCTTTCTTTTGCATTGTCAGATTCTACATAAAAAATAATAATGGAAGTATTTTCAGTTGTTTTTTTTATATTTCCTATGATTTAGCATTTATTTCAAACGGCACTTATCTAGAAATTCTCTATATTTTTATTGTATTAAAATGATTAATAATTATATTTGTAATATTTATGTGAAAGTATCATCCATTCTTTGAGATTATTATTTTTATCAATAATTACAATATTTTTTACTTGCAAATTACTCATTTTATTTTAATCCATAACATTAAATCTAGTTCATGTAAGGAACAAGTAAAAATTAGAATAAAAACCTATCGTCTATATTTAGGCAACGGAGGAAGTATTGAAATGGGAATCAGCTTATCTGGAAAATATAAAAAATCTTTCGTACCAACTGCAAACCGAGAAAAATACAAATGATTCCTTGATGCTTTATTACGAAGCTGGTAGAAGTTTCGGAGATATTTCCGGAGTATCTATATTTCAAGATATAGATAAGTTGGTTGTAGGAATTTTGTTAATGTTTTTATACGTCTTAACGATTTTGTCGAATCACAATTGGGTGGAATGGCGGGTACATATGATTATTATATAAGAATAATAATTCCTGGATAATTTGGTATCTTCCATTTAGTAAAAATTCTCTTAATTTTTTCACAGTATTGTCTTACGAGTACCGGTCTTTTGTGCGTGGGTGCTGCGTTTATATTTGCGATAGGAATATGCTCTCTAATCGGAGTCCCGTTCGGTCCAGTGCACACATCTTTGCCGTTTATGCTCTTAGGTCTGGGAATAGACGATATTTTCGTAATTAATGCATCTTGGAAAGAGATACATACCGATGAATCAAATTTAAATAAGCCATTAACAGAAAGAATCGGACTTACATTAGGTCATGCCGGTTCTGCTATCAGTATTACTTCGCTTACCGACGTCGTGGCATTCATCATTGGTGCTTCTACAGTACGTACAGAATATGCATGAATGCTCGTAATATGCATGAAAAATGTGTGATTGTCAATTCACGATTTCATTTTAATTATTTTTGTTTATGTTTTGGATATTGACATTTAAATTTTAAAAGAAAATAGATGAATATGTATGAAATGAAGATTTACTTAAGTAATGCAATTGGTTTTTCTCATCATTGTAATGATAATGCTTTCTTAAACACCATAATGAAAGTATATATTTTTTTAAACTTTTTTTTATATAAAGTATTTGTTTTTTCTACGCGAAAAAATACAATAATATATTATCACTTTTATTCAATAACAAACAATAAATCCAAATAAGTTAATTTTAGCACATATCTAAAATTATCAAGTCATTCAATCCTGTTATGCATTATATCATTCAATTTATGATTACATTCTTTGTATAAAAATAATTACGATTATCAAAAGATGTTATAACACGTCCTTTTCTAGATATTACCATCACTTCAGTCGTTTTGTATCTACGCTGCAGTGGGTGTATTTGTGACATTTTTATTACAAATTACATTTTTTATTGCCTGCTTTACCTTGGATGCTAGAAGAATAGAACGAAAAAGAAATGGAATCTTTCCATGTATCGTGCATGACAACTTTACGCCCAAATCATCAGACGTGAGCAGTACAATCTCCTGGAAATTTATAAACTTCTTTTACTCGCGGATAGTATTAACCACGCCTGGGAAAATTATTGTAGTATTAATTACTCTTGCAACGATGTCTATAAGTATCGTGGGTTCGCTTCGGCTGCAACAATGGTTTGATCCAAAATGGTTATTGCCGAAAGAATCGTATTTATATCAATATATAGCTATTCGAAATCAAGCCTTTCCCCATCAAGGCTTTGAGGCTTTTGTCCTTATGGGAGATGATATTGATTATTCCTCTGAATTTTCTAAGATAATATCTTTGACAGAACGGTTACAGAATGCATCCTTTATACAAAACATAGAATCTTGGCCGATTGAATTTACAAAATTTGTATCAATGTATTATTCTACAGGTTATTTATCATATTTATTTGAGTTGTTTGTCTCAAAAGTGGCGAAAAATTTTAGTTTATTTCTGAAAAAAGATATATTTCTGAAATTTTGAATTAATTTATACTCAGAATTTACTTCAATTTATATAGAAGAATAGTTTATGTAAAGCTTTTAAGACAAACAGATTATTCATCGATTAATTAAATGATTTTGAAATTAATTACATGCTTTTCTTTCATCAGATTTAAAGACTACGAAAATCGCAGACGACGAATTCCATCGTTATCTATCAAAATTTCTTGTTAGTCAAGTTGGTGGCAAGTATCAAAGAAATTTCTTTTTCAAAGAGAAATTCAGGTGCGGTAGAAATGCGCCACGAATCGTAGTAGCAACTATTGAATTCACCTTTAGAAATTTTGTGGGTCCCCACGAATGGGTTCCAGCGATGGATAATAGTAAACTCCTAACAAATGAAGCACAAATTCACGGATATGTGACGGTGTGGTGCAAAATGTTCGGACCTTGGACTGCCGATAAACTAATCAGTCAAGAACTACTGCGAAACATCATCTTAGCATTGGTCTGTGTTATGGGTACCACAGCGATTCTCATCGCCGAAATGCAAACTTGTTTTTGGATCTTACTTTGTGTACTTCTCACTCTGCTAAATGTTTGTGGCTTCATGTATTTCTGGGGACTAACGATAGACGTGGTGTCTTGCATTGGTGAGTATATTTCGCGTTTTTTACTTTGCTTTATAATTCATGATCTTGTTATTCTGTTTATGCAAAATAAATATGTATATATATATATATACACACACACATATGAAAGATATTTGATAAAATAGAAAAAGAATTTTTTAATGAAATTCTGACTTTCAATAAATGGTAATCTCAATTTTATAAAACACCAAGTAAATTCTTTGTAAATTTCATCCATTCGTTATGAAAAATTTTGTTGTCATCGCTGCAATAACGATTTTCTATTGCATAAAGATTGAACGTAAAAGAATATTTATATTATAAAATCACATGATCGCGTGCGAAGTACGAATTCAAGAACAAATTTTTATTTTCATTATATTCTTCATAAAATTAAAAATCGAACTCTTCCATTATATAGTTTACATTTTTAGACGGCATAATACGAATTATCCTCGTTGCATCAAAACGAATTTTTGTTTAGCATCACTTAAAGCGTACTTCTTAATTAGACTTCTTAATTAATTAGACATAGACTCGCCCAGATTCAGTAAAATCCTTTACAGGTCTCGAGCTGGCCGTTGGTTTAAGTGTGGATTATGCCGCACACGTCGCACATGCTTTTCTAAATGCTGAGTCGCGAGAGGATGACAATAATGCTCGCAGAACCCGAGCATTGATTGCGGTCAGGCACATCGGCGCAGCGGTTGCATATGGTGCGGGTTCAACTTTTCTCGCCGTCTCGATGCTGGCCTTCTCATCGTCTTACGTGTTCATCGCTTTTTTTCGAATATTCTACCTGGTAATTTTATTTGGGCTCTGGCATGGATTGATCCTACTGCCGGTCGTGTTGAGCAGTATTGGGCCGCAAAGTTTACGTATAACGCAACAACCACAACCGATGTCCGAAAAGGCTATTACTGCAACTGATGATGAAGATTGAAATAGAAATACAGGCAGTTTGTTCAGGCAATTCTTTTTCTTTATCAATAATATTTATTTTTGGTTCAATAAACATACAAAATTATTACACTATCCGTACTATTAATCACACATTTATACAAAAATAATAATTAATAATAATATAATAATGATAATAATACGTCTGATAACTTAAAAACGGCATTATTTATAGATTTATATATATATATGTATATATAATATATTAAGATTAAAAAATTAAGAAATGTTAAAAAACAAGTACAAAATAATGTAGCAAGGTTGATATAGATTTATTATCAATTATCATCGATCGGAAAGGAACATGACTATTATAAACGTAACGTAATCATGTTTTGTTGGATGCGTTTATCCTTTATGTATAATCATAATTAATATTTATGACGTAAAAATGAGCGGCGAGGGAGCGACCTTGGGATTGATTGGCAAGCTCCCTCCGCTGCCTCTCTCAGTCTTGCACAATCCACCTGACATTCGTTCAGCCATTCATTCATACAACATCTCGTCTTATTTGTCCCTTTTTCAAGTTGTTTCTTCCATCTCTCGTGGTTCAATTCGACGAATCTCTGATTGAACTACGACAAGAGAAAAAGGAACACAAATTGAACAAGAGAAACGAGAATATAATAGACACAGATATTCGTACACGTTTGCACACTAACGTACATCGGAAACATTCTCGGAGGCGCGCACGTTGTGTCTCCACATTCAAGCATACGACGGTAGTTAGACTGCCGGGGCAGCAAGCCACGCATGAACGATACGATGATTAAGTTATTACACATCTTCTTAGTTAAATCGAATTTTACAAATCGGGATTCGTATATTCCATAATTGATGAGGAACCATCGATACAATGATAATAATAATAATAATAATATTTACTTAGCAAAACGTGCCGATCGGTAATTGTGGCGAATGACGCGTGATGTGAGCACAGTTAGTTGCGTTAAAAGACGGGGTGTCGAGGTACTGGAGAAGATTCGGGGGTCGGGCTCGGGAGACAAAGGACGGCGAGGATCCACAATGGGTCGATACACGGCCGGGGACGTAACGCGGGGAAGAGGCTGAACTCGAGGATGACGGTGACCGAGGGCGTTGGACTGTGAGGGAATTTGCTCGCCGGGGTTTCAAGGTACACGCACTTGAGGGGTACACCGTGGGAAAGACACTCAGGGCAGACAGACACCGACATAGAGACTAGGCTACCGACTATACGTTAATATCTATCTAAACGTTTAATTAGCGTACGCACCGCGTACACACTCGGTACGCCCGCACCTCCGCTTGCCTTTCACATGCAATCGATTTGCGGAGGGCGCGTCAGAAGCACTCTCGCCATGTTTCGTTTTCTTTTTCCCCCCCCTTTTTCTCTCTTTTTCGGCTCTTTTATTATCGTTTTATTATAATCAGCGGTCGCGTCGTAGTCGTGTATCTTTTCCTTCTTTTCTTTTTTTATAGTAAACGCTATGTAGTCTTTATTACTCAAGCTTATGCCCAAAAATCTACCAGAGGCACTTTGGGTTTATTAGTACCATTTGAAGTCGGCGTGCGCGGGGGAGGGTACCGCACGCCCCGTTGTCTCGTGCGCGGAACATCGAGCGATTCACGCCTCATTCTCGAGGGAAACCGTTAGTTATCGGATCATTCCGTTGACCCGTTACCGTCATTGTTGTACCATTTCTCGCCTCTTTTTCTTATCGCGCGATTATTACCCTGTCTGGCGATGTGTCTTCGCCACCGCGTAGATTCCACCGTCTGTCCCTTCTTCCGACTTTCCACTCCGCCCTCCCCCCCAATTCCTTTTCCAGTAAGCCTACAACTCCGTATCTTTTACCCGCTTCCTTACCTTTCTACCACGGTCTTCCGATGTTTTTTGAGCAATAAATACTTTCTCCACGTATAACTGCACATTGAATTGACGCACAGGACACATGCACACGCGCATACACGTCGGGCAGTCGTCATTCGCTACCAGCCGTACGCATTGACAGAACGTCACGTTAAATGCGAGAGTTCGAAGACATGTTCGGCTTCGAATTCCATTAGTTCCTTAATCCTTCGCAAGAGTATGTAAAATCATAGCAGGATCAGGCACTCGGGATCGGACTTGTAGCCCGATTTACAGACGTGGTGTGATTTGGCAATTTGTGCGTAAATACAAAGAGAATAACAGTTGATCAAACAACTTTGTTCATCGATGCGGCGAATTCTTCGGCAACAACCCAGATACGAGATTCCGAAGTGGCGTATGAGCCTTTTTTTTTCAGTACTGTGCAATGCTTTCGGCTCTCGATCAAACGAACATCCATTCGCGCGGCTCACTTTCACGCATACCAATATGGCTACATCCACATAGTTAATGTTACGCTTTTAATTAATGATTATCAATTCAATATCAATTCAATATCAATGTATTACAATCAGACAATACTCAACAGTGATCGTTATTCATTATATATTACAATAATTAAGAGTGACAACAACATGACGACGGAGGCGTTGAAGCATTACAAGGGGGGAAGAGAAAGAGAGAAATTGAAAGTAGTATGTAGATGAATTTTGGGAGGATGAAGGAAGAGCAGGAGAGCTTCGATAATGGCGAGGGAGAGAGAGAGAGAGAGAGAGATTGCGTGACTATTAGGAGGGAAATAGCGATGGACATAAGAATAAGGGAGAAAAAGGATAAGGTTATCGATGATTATGGAATAGCGACGATGACATCGGTGATGGATGCACGATGATAGGAATGAACGATTAAATGGCGAAATGGAACAATGAGTCGCGGAGACCAAGGAGGGGAAGCACGCACACTCAACACAACCGTCACATCGAGCTGGCCTCGCGCGCGGCCATAGTCCATAGATTAATTACTTACTAACTAATACACAGTCTGTCTCCGTTGCGCGGATGACTTTTTTCCCTTCCTTCTTTCTTCCTTTCTCGAGCGCCGTGTAAGTATACATAATACACCATATTAAATACGCACGTGCGCGCGGTACGGCGCTGCCGAGTTATGGAGCGTGCGACAGCGCGCTTATAAGCGTGTGAGCGAATGAGACTTTTTTGGGTCTCGTTTTGTGTGATAAAATTATGGCAAAATAACTCGGCGCGGGATACCGTCCTACCTGCTCGCACGCGCGCCTCCTCATCGGATACTAGATATACGCACACGCACACACAGGCATGCTTGCGCCGGTATAAAGTGTATATATGTACACATATACATACCATCCATACATATATATATATATATATATATATAATATATTCATATCGTTTAATTATTTCATCGTTATCGATAATTATCATTATCTCTTAAAATTCGTCAGTTCTCGTAATTCAAAAAATTTCAGCTAGAGTAGCGGTGGATGGAAATGTTTCTTCGTTAAAAATCGCCGATCACCGAGATCACCGGCAATCGACCGTATTTTTTTCTTTTTAAACACATTTACAAATTATCAATCGATATCGCGGCTGATTCCCTCATTCGCGCCTCTTATCACTAGTGTGTTTCACATTATTACATTCATTTTTAAAATCACTCGCGGTGCAAACGGGCGTACGATCACCGCGCGGCGAGGGGAACGCTCTCGCCCTGCTTTTGCACTCGACGTCAAGGGTGATCGTACATTTAATATCCTATTACAATTATTCATGATTTTTGATATCTTATGTACAATTATGCGCGCACGCGGCACACAATGTGCTTATGATTATGGCCACACCTACGAACTGGCGACCTCTGAGAAGACTTCCTCGACACATACTTTTAACACGTAGTTTTTTAATTAATTCCCAGTTAACTCGCAACGCTTTTAGCCCCCCATCTGGAATAACTCCAAAGTTCACTCGCGATTCGCGTTAAGCTGAGAAAACTGGCTTTTGCACGGAACCTGAGATAATCGGTTTCAAGGTAGGCCAGTTCCCTTCGTTCGCGCCGTTAATAATTATACCGGACCGCGATTGACCGCTCAGCAGGGTAACTCTTGACGAGCAGGTTTCGTCATGTGCTTCATGGAGTTCATGGTCATGCATCAGGGATTGTCCGCCGCCATTATATTGTGCACTTGCTCGAGTTTGTATGCCAGTCTCTGCTTCTGCGAGAATTCATCTTCCTCGAGTGTGACTATTAGTTGTTCGTTGTATTTACCCGCGTATGTATACAGTTCGTATAAAGCACAATTCGTATTAAACTCCGTTGCGTGCAACTGAAACAAGATTAGACAAATGTTAATGCGTTAGAAATCATACTGAGTAAACTTCGTTCCGAAATTATACGTTTCGATACTAGAAAATGAATAAATACCCTCGACTCTTCGGCAAGCATGGCATTCATGTCTTGATCGGATATGGCTGGCATGACTTTAATATCTGAATAGTAACGTTCTACCCACTCTTTGTACACTGGAATGTCCTTTGCATATAACAGTTTTGAACTCGGAGAGTCCTTACCTAGAACAGCAGAAAAAAATCTTGATGCATTCCTAAATCTTCTTGATTATAATAGATGTAATGTAGGAATTGATAAAAGATACATACCTAATCTATGGTCCGACGTTGAGCAGCTGTCCATAAACGTCTGCGCTACGACGGATAAACACGAGTCCACGATGTTGGACTTGTGTATATCGAAAATAAAATTCGGATTTTTTATGAGATTAACCCAAAACCTAAGGGGAAGGGAATTACTCTTCCACGTGTGGACCACTTCCGGATCGGATATGCCATGTTGCAAAGCTTGGTCGTCCATGAAGTCAAACATGTACTTGATGGCGAGAGGTAGTGCCGAGCCTCGATGGGCAGTGCTGAATATTGTCTCAAACAGATCGTCAACGAACTTCTGAAGCGTACCCTTTGTTGCCAGTAACCTCGTCAGATAAATCTCTGAGACCATTTTGTTACCGCGATCTCCTTCCTTTCGCGCATCAGTATCGTGATGCTTAACAAGGTGCCAAATTTTTATACCAGCTTCGATATTCTGATTGAGCGGCGAAGTTGCGCGAGAAAGCGGGGGACTCGCCGAACTGAACTTGCTAAGATTTAAAGTCTCATATTTGTGCGATTTGTCCGTCTTCTCCGATAGAATCGAAAGATTATATATAGACGATTGTTTGGAGACTAAATTGAGCGACGCTCCGTCCGGTACCCTGTAGTGATTCAAAGTGTTTCTCTTCTTCCACTCGTGTTCTGTCTTCGTTGTTGAATCTTCATCGTACAGAATTAATCTACCAGACGCACCAGTTCGCCATTCTGCAATATTTCATCAAATATAATATGAGAATCGCATCATTTTACATAAAATTTAAGTGTTTAAACGCGAGTATCCCTTACCGAGATCAAGATCCTCCTTTCGGGGTCTTTGGCTGTATGGAGTTGCTCGGTAGATCGTATCCAATGCTTTCTCCTTTACTTGAGATATTGTGTCGCAGTCAAGGACCTTGACTGGCACATTCTCCGTATTAGGATCCATTCCGCCAACAAACACCGTTTGTTGGGATATCGAGACATAAACCGTCTGAAATTGTAATGGAAACGTTTTATTATTGCAAAGTATCGACTTATTTTATTGAAATTGTGACGCTTTTTTACCATTGGCTTGAAATCGATAGATTGCCGGATCAATTTTTCTTCGGACAAAGAATATCGTGCTTCTGATGTAATTGCATCGACAGGACCCTTATCGACCTGCTGTTTTACCGCGCGAAACAATACGTACAATGGTTCACCGGCACACTCTCTCATGAATTTGTACAAGAGAAATGTGAACCAAGCAGACAGCATTTTCTCAGCAACACTTTCAGTTCTACAAAATAAACAAGTTCCTTAAAATCATAAATATTTTCAACATCGAACATTAATATAATTGAAAGTATACTTACCGTCTTAGGAATAGCTTCGGATGACTTTTACCTTCCGTACATTTCTCGATAAGATCCGCCAGCAAAGTTTTCAAGATGTCCGTGCAATATTCCATTTTGCTCTGTAGTGTAACCATAATTAAACTAGCAACGTTAACTCGATCTCTCATCGAAAAATAACGATTGCTCTCGAGCGTTCGTACGAACAACAATAAGAAAGTCTTGTTCATTATTAGTTGACCAAATAAGCGCAATCCCTTCTCTTTTCGCACGAGTTCTGGCCTGTCCCACTGCAATACCGGACTGTTGTCGTCGCTGGGGAATAATATCATCATCGCGTAGGTGCGATAATCGAGGAAGGGTATACCACCACTGGTAAGGTCTCCTGTGAGATCAGTCATTTCCGTCTGTAATTCGGCAAAGGCCTCCTTACATTCGGCAGCGACTCGTAGCTCGAGAATATCCATCTGTTCCTGCATATTCTTCAACACGCGATTGCTCTCCGTAGACTTTCTGCGATAGGCGATAAGGAACGCTATAAATACAATTACTAAGATCACGATGGCGGCGATCACGCCGAAGAGCGCGGGTTTCGACAACGGCCCGTTTAGTCCGGCTGGCAGTGCGTAGCTAAGCTTGCCAATGTTATAACGAAGTGTACCGCCCACTATCAGCACCACCTCCGGCAGTTCTTGTTTATTTGGCAGACCTTGAGCATCAATAGCCGGTGGTTGCGTCAAAGGTGGCCGACAGGTGAGTTGTTGCCGTGATAAGGACGTGACGTTGCAGAAGGCGTTACCGATTTGCACGACCACATCGGACTCTTGGCAGGCACGATCAAGGTGTTGACCATTGATCGTCAAATAATCACTCTTGTAATATTTAACTTCCTCGTCGAAGACTTCGTAGATCGGATTTGGATACAGAAGAAAGTGATTAAAGCCATGCTGCGAGAGATTCTGCACGCCGGTAACATTATCCATGCGAAAACCATATTCGAGAGAGAGTGGACGTTCAGCATCCAGTGTCAAGTGTTCGGGCACTTCGATGGTCGGCGATTTACACATCATGTTCTCCTGACTGAGTACCTCGCACTGCGACACAAACATCTTTTCATCGTAGTAGATGTACATTTGTGGGCTTTGTATGTAACCGAGGTTTTTACCGGTCACCGAGATCTTTATTCCACCCGCTGGAATTCCTTTTGGGACCTTCATCTGACCAGCCACGCCGCTTTCCACACTCTCGATTGTCGGATCATCGACGTATTCGAAGCTGCCCTCGTACAAACGCTTGCCACCGTCAAAGGACATCTTTAGCATGCCGCTCCGCTTTCGATCGCTTGGACTCGTCATGCAAAGAGCCTCATTGGGTTCAGCACTTATTATAGAGCAAGGTAAATCGTCGATATCAGCATGGATAGTGCTGCCGGCATTCATATAATTACCGGTGATCTTGATAATAGTACCACCGCTCAAAGGTCCATATTTGGGTGATATCGAGAGGATTTTTGGATCTACAAATTCGAAATTGTAATTTGATTCGCCGCGAAAATCTTCGATCTTGACGACAACGGGTCCGCTCCTGCCGTCCTGCGTGCCAGGTCCATCAACTCGGCAAACAATTTGCTTTGTTCGTATGTAAAGTTCCTCGTAAGGTAGACATCGCATACCGGCCACGGTAACGCCACCGACTATGTCCTGCAACGTGCATTAAACAATCACACATATATATATATATATATATATATATTTAATTTAATTTAATTAGATAACAAAAGCTTAACATACAAAATATATACGAAAATATTAATAGTGAATTCTATAATTAAAAAATTGCTTTAAATATTGCACGTTGATATTTAAAAAAATTAAATCTCATTTACTTAAGAAAAAACATCAGGATAAAAAATCGAGTTGTCTCTAATATTTATAATTTTAATAATTTATGTTTAATTGTCAATGTAATTTATTTATATCTTTATAAATAAATATAAAAATTTATAAATACCTAAAAATTCATGTTCTAAAAAGTAAAAATTAAAAAATAACTTAAACATTTTATTAACTTTTAAGATATGATCGAATAAAAATTGTATAATCATGAAAATATTTTTTAATGATTGGCAAGAATAGCAAATTCCCGGCATTTTAGATATTTGAAATAAATTTTGATATTTTAATCTTAAGTAGTATCGCTATCGTGTGAAATCGATTTGTTGAAGAATAAAAATTTTTGACAAAATGGCGATTACTTAATCAATGATTCAATTTCGGTAAAAAAGTTTCGGTAAAAGGCTTAACATAAAATTAAAACAGAAAAATAAGTGTCAGGGTGTTTGTCAAGGACACCGGAAAAATGACACAATTATCAAAACGCTGTTCAACTCACAATTGGAGAACAGGACGATACAATACGCAGAGATAAGTTTTCATATCACACAATAGCCGACGTTTCAACTGTTTTACATCAACACAATCATCCTCATTTTAAACGGTTTATCATCGACGGTTATATTGACAATTATTTTGATGACATTTCAACACCACAGATGTATAGCGTTACGTCTTGTTTTTTAAAATGTCCTTGCGAACTAATATTATATAGATAGAATATTATATAATATTATGTAGAGTGATTTAGTTTTAATTTTACATTTTGACAATTCTTTATATTGTTTCCTTTTAATTTTTACACTGAAGATAATCCGATATGAGTAGAAACATATGTTCATTTGTACAACCGAAGAATTATAATATATTAATATAATGTAATTTTAGCAAAAAAGATCTAGCTTTTTGTGCACGTAGCCCTTTCTCAAACATTGTTTTGAAAAATAAGGTTTGAAAAAAGCATACAATCGTTCGATAAATAATATTTTTTCGAGAATAAGCATATTTATAATATTTGAAGCAATTTGTAAATAATAAATTGCCCAAATTACTTATATTTTCAATTGAGCCTTAATTTCGGACCAAATAATAATTCGTCAGTTCAGTCATTAAATCTGTAAGCAGATGTTTTTCTGCAATTTTAGAATTAGGTACTTATCTTTTTTAAGGTACTTTTTAAATAAAATACTTAAGATGATTATTATTTTAATTTGTTATCTATAAGACTTTGGGTCTATGATATCTTGAAACACAAAACAAGTTATAATTTATTAAGCGGCACGCTCAGTCTTTCGGAAATTTTTCATAACTTCATTATTTCTTCGAATTTCAAAGTAGTTACTTTAGAAATGCATTCTTTGCAAATGCATAATCAAAGTTTAAAAAAAAAATCGAAATTTTTTTTACTTGTGCCCTCGTTAATATTTTTGTAATATTTCTTTATCTATTAATTATTGTAATATATTGCTATGTATATTGCTATATATATATAATATATTACTAACAGTAAACGAGATATGATAAACGAAAATGACTATATTTCGCTTCGATAACGAGTAACCAAACCAGACAAATCAAATTGCATCTTTCTTACCTTGAATGTCTTGCCAAGATTGATGCCGCGAATCGTCACGTTCGTGTTGCCTTCCCAGGGACCCATTACCGGCTCGAACGATTTTATCTCCGGATTTGGGCAGGTCTGGTTGCTGTTCAGCCACATGCCTGAGCCGCGCTCGCACTGTTCCTTCACCTCGCATCTGTCCGAGGACTGGCACCAGCCACATCCGTACTTCGTCGGCAGAGCCAGGCACATGCCACAGTTGTCCGCCATATCGCGGCAACGGTATATCACAAGATGTATATTGTCCGGATTATCCAAAGGTTTGGAACCGCCCCAGATTACTGCGAAAGGTACGGTGATATTCGGCGCGCGAGAGGTATAAGAGAATTCCGTCTCCTCGCAGTAGATCGTATCGGCCAACAGACGCGCGTTCACGCTTGTCACGCGACCCTCGATGTTGAATTGGCACACGAACCGCGTTTGTATGATGAATTGCTGGAAACAAAATGTACATTCGTATATCATTTCTCAATAGAATTCTGAATTCGATGGTGTACTTAATTTTTGCATATAAAAAAGTAGAGTAAAATTTAAGTGTTCGTTAAACTCATTTTCTTATTTAAAAAAATTCATAAAATTTTTACGTTTTATGATTCCACAAAAGACTCAGAGATAAAAAAGATCTTGATGAAAAAATTTAGTTATTAATGATGTGATAGTGTTTTTTTAAATAGTGATGCAAGAGCTTTTTGACTTACTCCAATGATATGCACTTTAACTCGTATCGCCTTTTTGATACCGGAAGACACGAGGATCTCTTGAGATTCGGTAGCATTTATAGTAGGACAAAAACCTGGCCCACTTCTATAACTTGGTCCCATTCTCTGCAAAATATACATGAGGTTGTCGAAAAAACTTTGCTTAAGCTATTATTGTTAAAATAATTCCAAATTTCTACGTATTATTATGTAATTCAAAATTTCTACATTAATTCGCTTTTAGATTTTATTTTATTTATGTACCAATTTTTTCAAATTTCATTCAATTTAATTTAGAGTGTTATTAGCATTTTTATTCGCTTTTATTCCATTTGATTATTTCAGATATTATACAATTCAAATCATAGAGCAAATTTCTCAGCGCTGAGTTTTCATCAAAAATTACAAGTTAATTGATAATTACGCATTAATATTCATAGAGTGAACGCAACGTTTTAACTCAAAAACGAATTGAATTGATGTCGAAATGAAATTAGTCGATGCATGTTAACATGTACGCAACAACAAAATTGCAATTCTGCCCCGAAATTAGATGTCGTAAGTATGCAGCACATATAAATCGTTTATCTTGTGATGTACATCCATTTTACAATTTTAATGAGTTTCAGTAAAATGTGGATATAAGTGGATGCATGATTGCATTAGGATTTTTGCCACATTTGAACTTACTTTCAAAATAAACGATTTGATATGCGAAGCATTGCCGTTAATTTTCGTCATACAGAACCAAGGTTTACATCTATCTATTATGTAATTTTAAAAGTAGTAAAAAATTATTAATATGATAATTTTTCTATCAATTATGTAATCTTGGAGATGCTTCTAATTTTTTATATCTTCGACTATAATTATTAAACTATAATTATTCGACTATAATTATTAAATATATAAATTATTATTCAGAAACCTGTGTATTACCAAGCGTATCTTAAAGTTGGCGCCAGATTATGTGCATTCGTAGTTCGAGATTCACAGTTTGCTATTCGTATAAGATTCGCGAATAATATGAGTGTGCATATTTGACGAATTCGTGCCAATTAGTGGAACGATTTCTTGATGAAATTAAAGGACATGAATTATCACGAATCAATCAATTCGTGTCGATTCATGTATAGTGCTACATAATGTTCATGTTATTCATATTTATTCACATGCATTTATCTATTTACATGCGTAAAAAATATTTATGTTATCTATTCTACTTATATTCGTGTTTACATCATTACTATCTTTAAGCGCGCAATATGTATTATCGAGTTATCACGATAAGTCATAAATTATGAATCTTAATTCGCGAATTACAAATGATAAATTGCGAATAGCGTGAAAAATCTACATTGTCGAATGATGAATTCCGCGAATGATTTGATTTTTATATGAATAATATGAACCACGAATTACAAATCATAAATCACGCATATCTTGGCGCTAGCTTAAGAATATGCAAGTAATATCAAATAATTTTTTATTACTTCATATATCAATAAACGTATACTTCGAATATATGAAAAATTCAATATGCATGTCAATAACTTCATTACATTATAAGATATTCGCGAACTCGTATATTCACATTAATATAATAACGTACTCAATATTTTTCATATTTAATCAATTGCATGATTTGACATTCTCATTTGCCCGCGAAAGAAATTAAACTAGAGATAAAAATTTCTTTACAATAATTTCAGATTATTATTTAACATTTAACAATTATTATAAATTACTCTCTCTTATCAAACAGTACAAATTTGATTCTAATCTTATTTAATTTTTTGCATGACTCATTTTATCATGTACCTCGGTACAAAGATTAAAATGCATAGATGATGTATCTATCAATCAAAGTTACACTAAATCGTTGAATTAAAATTCAAGCAACAATATTTTCGTTACATTTCCAAAAGTTCTCAATCGAGCGCTAATGTTTATAATTTAGGCGATGTGAAGCGATTCAAAACGAGACCGCAAGATTTGCGATAACGAGTAAGCCTGTAGAAATCGATTTCGAATACAAAGAAGGACATATTCGACACGTGTTCATTTGATAAACCGTTGTATATTTCGGCAGAATGGGATGACAACATTTTCGCTGGCGCTCAGCCTTGTTTTATGCGGCACATGGCGGATTATTGTATAAGCAAGATCAGCGCGCTACCATTCGCGCGGCGATACTGGAGCAGGCAGACAACGGCACGATTATTATTCTTCGTAATGCGAATATTCCGACCAATTAGCGATTATCGGTCCGCGCAATCAATCAGCTCCTACAATTAATATTGCGCGAGCGTATTGGAGTAAAGACTATTTATCGAAGCAGCGTTATTCCGCGCGTGCTACGCGTTCGTTTATTCATGGAGATCGAGATAGGAGATAGAATTCATATGCGATTCATATAAATCTGTTCCGCAACTGTTCCGTCGCGATAATTATTCCTTTAGCTTTAATTAGATTTGAATATACGCGTTGCGACTATATATTTTTTGTCGCAATTCATTATAAATGTAATTACTATTACCGAATACATGAACGTGGAACGAACGAAATGACTGAATCAATCAATTGAAGCGACATTTAGTGTATCGTTTATTAGTAATATTTTGTGCAATTGCGCATTACTGTCAACATCAGAAGCGCCGTACAAGATTAGAGTTGAAAGTGACAAGGGCATGTTGTAACCTATATGAAAAATGTTACGAACAAGATATAAAAGTGTCAAGAAAGAGATAGAAGTTAGTAATTGCTAGTAGCGCCATTACAAACTTCTATCTCTTTTTTGCGCTTTTATATCTTGTTCATTTTTTTATATAAGTGTTACAACTTGTCCCTGTTACTTTTAACCTCAGTCTTTTCTATATGAGTGTCGTATTCTAATAATTGATACGCGCGATTATAATTGACCCATATTTTCGCGAATATTGTGTTATATGAATATAACATGAAGTAATCTAAGAGGAAAAAGCAAAGGAAAGCATTGAATGATGGCGCTAACCACGTAAATTATTTGTATATCATTTGTTATCTGAAAGATTGATCCAATCCCTCTTATTTAAATCGTTTATTAAAATTGAAATAAAAATTAGAGATAGAACTACTTTTTGAACATATATATATCATTATTTGATCAAAAACCTTCTATTGATCAATAAAGATATTGATTGCTTCTTTTTAATCTAAAGATAAACAGCAAGAAACTTACACTGACTCCCGTGACAAGAATGTCATTCCGACAGTTTTCCGCCGTATCGTGTGTGCACCGATGACCATCAACGCACCAGTCGCATGGGAAGCTCGATGACACACATTGCGTGCACGAACTGTACGTGTTGCAGTCGAAGAAAGTGAAATTCGTCGCTACCAAATCGGGCCCGTTTGTCATCCGAACGGACAGCTTGGCCGTGAAGTGGTGCCGGCCCGGCGGTATCGATGGCAGTAAATCGGTTCTCGGTGTGGTACAGTTCACGCCGTAGGACTTCCGCGAGGCGTTCGTGATCAGGGTCTTGTCGAGGGCGGAGAACGCGCACAGAAACTGCCCGGACAGTGTTGGCAGGTTCTCGATGACGAGCTCGAGAGTCCTGGCAGTGGTGCGTTGCAGCTGATCTGGTGTGACAGTGGTGATCGTTGTGCATCTACCGCTCTTGTAGGAGATCCAATAGAGCGGATCCTTGGCCGCGTCTTGACAGTCGCTGCGCAGATTGCACTTGTTTTCCAACGAGCACCAGCCGCAGTACGGATCCTTTGCGCCTAGACAATCCCAGCAGGTCTTGTAGACCGAACACTCCTGCACCTTGACCTTTGAGACCTTCTTCTCCGTCAGAACGTAAAGGTGCATCAGTTGCGAGTCGAATAATAAATCCGGGTTCACCGATGAACCAGGATCGATCTCGAGATCACCGTACTCCAATGCCAGCGTCGAGCTCTCCACTACCACCTATTCCAACAGAAATATATAATTTTTTATGAAAATTTATAAATTATATTTTAATCAAGTTATTGTAGGTAGAATAGTTTGTCCAAGAAGACATAATTACAATTTTTAATAATTCAAGTTTTTATTTAGTCGCATATTGAAAATAAATAGAATTAAATCGGATCTACGGATGAATTTTTCATTTAAAAAAATTTTAATAAAGTTTTGGAATGTAAAATTTTAAATTTTATTGAGCTCGTTGCAACTCTTTTGATTTTTCCCATTTATTTTAATGCAACCTATTTAGTAAGGTGACAATGAAGTAATGCATTCTTATCACGTTAGAAATGACACAAATCTCATTAAAATATAATTATTAAAATATTATATTTTTAATAATTTGAAGCAGACTGACATCGAGTTACATGTAATTAGTTTCAGCCTGTAAAATATAATTCATCTGGCTTGGTCGAAAATGTTTCAATTGCTAGCTAGTTCATTAAAAAATCAGGGATTTACAATAATCGGCAAATTTTCGTAATTAGAGAGATGCAGTTATTGATGATTGCAGTTAACAGGCTCTTGTATAATATATTTATTGTATATATAATGCCGGAGTACTCTTGTGTTAACGAAACGAGAGTATGACACGAATGGGATGAAGAATTAAATATTCACGATGAAATTATGAACAACTGTTAGCCCGACTAGCGCGGAGCAAATGTTTTACTTCTATTTAAATATTTATTGGATATTAATTATCGATATTAGTTCGGTGACGACCTCTCATTGCATATTCCGTTTTCCCCATTCCCATATAGTGAACATTTCCAAAAATATTTAATACGTGCAGTCCCTCGCCGACGTATCACCAATTTTAATAGTAATGGCACATAATAATCCGACTGCAGCCACATTCGACAGCGGTAAATTTTACTTTCATATTATGGGAGTAACACGGATATTTACATCGTCACGCAGATTCGTCCCCGCAAATTTCCCAGGTGGATACTCGCGTATATTCGCGTTCGTTGTTGTCGCGAGAGAGTTTTTTCAACTTCAATGCCGGCTGGTGGTCGCCGGACATCTATAAGATTGCAGCCACCGAAAGTAACAGCGTAGCTGCAATTTGCACGCTATTATTTTAACGTGAGACTCTCAGCGCGCCACATCTTTTTCATGGACGCGCGTGGTACAATCATCTCTGCCAGGTGCACTCGCGTAACGCTTATTTTCTTAGACCTCACCGCGAGTCTCATTCGCGGTCGCGGTTAAAGGCTCGTAAATTAAATCTCCGTCTCAGGCTTTCAATTGACAGCGAAATGACGACGGCGGATGACGATAGGTCCCCGGGTATTAGAAACGTTCGTGAGCCTAATAAAAAGATCATGCTTTCGAATAGTAATAACAGTAATCACGACGCACGACGTGGATCCCTTTAGCGGCGACGTTTAGCTTCGATATAGCAAATTTATTGAGAATGACTTTCGCTGTTTATTTAGCAATTATTACTATCGTCCTAGAGATTCTTCGCAATGATCACGATAATATAATAATCGCATCAATACTTAGCTCCGCAAATTCCTAATAGACTCAACTAATTAATTTTTCCTTCATCTTTTAAGTACGAAATTTTTTGTACTCTTTAAATCAAAATCAATGAAATTTCACTGATTTCAGTGCTATACTTATAACTATATCAGTGATATATGCGCTGTCTTTCAGTGATAATACACTGATTCTGATTAACAAAAGTACTCCCCTCTTAATCAAAATCGCTAAGAAACAGTGAATACTCACTAATAATCACAGTTATAAGTATAGCACTGCAATAAGGAATCAGTGAATAATACACTGATTCCTTATTAGGGAGTAGATTTATTTAATTAATTAGTTTTGCAAATATCTTCGATTTAAAAAAACGTTGGTCTTCTACTTTAGAAAATATTTTTCTAAATATTAAACTTTTCAGCTTGCATTGATATTGGCTCAATTTGAAAGTTTAATGTAATGTAAAATGGAAAAAGACGTACACATTAATGCGTGCTGGAAACGAGCTATTCTGCCGAAACAGAAATGGAATAGTTAAGCATTCGCGTGTAATTTACAACAAATTGAATTGAGAGAGTGAAGCAAAGTTCGTGGTAAACGCGCGGCGCGCAGTCACTATTCCGATTTAATTAACAAATATTAATTAAGTCGCGTTGCGCGGCGCGAATCGAGCCAACAGGCAATTTGCAGCAATTTGGTAAACATCTGTTCGTCTGTTTCACAATGCTCATTAGAACAATAATTAATGTCTTTTAATAAAGATAGAAGAATAGATTATTACTTACATCATTGATAATTTTCCATAATCGCAAGTATGAATCGAATTAAACTAAATAAATAAAGACAGAGAATTTTCAAGTTCTTATTGTAAACAAATTGTAAAACAATTTGTAAAAAATACTTTGCGTAATCTGTAGCATTCTTCGATGATCTAATCATTTAACTGAAACTCGACATTTCATGTCGAATGTTCACGTTTTCCAGAAGAACTGTTACATTGTTAAGTCGATTTGCCTGTCGAGAACGATCGTAGACATAGTGAAGTCCGAAAGAATCTTAAACAAGAGCTAAGAGCTGTCCACTACGTACCGATCAGCATTCGACCTCTGGCCGAGTAATGAGTCGTTACTTAAGACAGGCAATCACGGCGCCGTAACTATGTTATAATTTTAGCGTCTAGGCGGGTTGGAGACGGGCGGCAGAGAAATAATAACAATAATTACGAGGCTACCGAGTGTTAGTGGTGGTTGTTAATTCTAAGGTTCGCTCGCGGTATCCGCGGCTGGTCTTTTTAGCGTGATTTCGTTCGTGTCGGTATACGGTAACGCGAGTGCGATGTTCGCGCGTCATTCGGCCTCGGCAAATCCAACGTCGACGTACAAAGAGGCTTTAATAAACGCGCGGGGATAAAGGCAAGGTCGGCGAGGTCGAGGATGAGCCGGTAGGAGGGTTAAGAGTGAAGGGAAGAGACGGGGGAGCAGACAGAAATTATTTCTTAATGGAAGAAGAAGAAGCATCGTAAGGCAGACGCAAACGCAAAGGGGGTACCTGGTAATGACGAAGAAGAAGGAGACAAGGCGCAAGCAAGAGGTTTGCAAGAAAGTTGCGTGCAGACGAGCGTAAGCACAATAGAAAAGATAGACGCGAAAAAGAATGACGTCGATGAAATAAAAGTGCGATAAACTTTTGGAGATAGATGGAAATAAAAAATAATTAGTTGGGCAAACGTAAAAAAATTTGATAGAAGTATATGTCAATCGTTAAATGCAATAAAAAACAAAAAATGGAATTCGATATATCAAAATTTAAATGTTTAGAAATTTTTCTGTATAATTTAAGTCACGAGGAGGACGAGTATCCAATAATTATTCTTAGAAGTATGCTGTTAACTGAAAACAAGAGTAAATCTTTTTCATTTTTCTCTGCAAAATCAATATATTAATAGAGAACAGTAAATATTACTTGATTAAAACGTTACTTAATTCGAGTTTTTCTTCGCTTCGAATAATAAGTGTTAAATTTTTATAAAATTTTGTTATTGTTGTTCTCCAACTATTTCATATAATACATCAAAGAAGAGCTAGAACTTTTTAAAGGCAAGCGCAGGTGCAAAGATAAAAAGAAAAATAGCTTACAAAATGAAATAACGGATGAAAAAACAGAAATTAAGTGTAAGATAAGATATCATCGCCTTTTGCGTTTTGCACTTAATCGATTATGTTTAAACGCAAAGAAAATAATAATCGCGACGCTACCGAGAAGTAGGCGGACGTCTTAATTAACAAGCTGGTTACATTCCTGCTTTTTCTGATACGCACGATCGCATATGCATCTATCCTTGCGTGGGCAATGCTGCCGATCAGTGCATCGGACTGACCGATAAAAAGCGAATCGAACGTCGACATTCCTGAATCGATTTCGAGCTGAACGTGTTCGCGCGTCCCACGTAGGGTGCTCGCGCATTAATGCCGTGGTGAAATCCACGCCTTAAGTTCGTTGCATGATAAACCGAGCACGATTAACGAGACGTGTCTTTGTCTCTATTGGCGCGTGCAGGAAGCATTGGATTAAGTCAGCCGATCGGTATAATCAATCATTAATTACTGATACATGCTACAGATATCGTGAGTTTTACGAATGGCGAGCTGTACTTATTGGAAAGTTTAATGAATAGTTTCTTATGTAATTAATGAGAACGTGAGAAGTCGTCTGCAGGCGCGGTATGATAGCTTCCTTAGCTTCATAAAGACTAATTGACTAAAAACAGTTCATGTTTTACATTGTGCGCACAATGATAAATCATAAAAAGAAATTTTTCTGAAAAAATTTATAAACATTTGAAATATTTTAATTTCAAATGAGTTAAACTAAACTTAATTAAATGAATGGTATAATTAATAATCGCAGAACTAAGCTCGGGTCCTATATATTTGATAGAAACCGATGATCGCCTTCAAAGACGAGCCATGGAAGTTCAATAGAAAATTCTTGCTTCGTAGAGACGTTGTTAGGCGATGTGAAAGGGGTTTAAGAGCGATGATCACAACAAGGACTCGACTCGAGGCACGTTCTTGCATCCTGTCAGAATGTCTCAAGGAACGGCGACAGAGAGTAGCAACAGGACCCCCGATGCGGGGCTCGATGCGATTAAATCCGGAGGTACTCTCGCCGTCGCGATGCATTTCGACGCGGTGATTATACGTCGAGTTACGTATGCATCCCTTCCTATCTTCCCTCCTTCCTCCTTTCATCCCAACCGGCGTCTCTCCGGAATTTTTAAATGCATTCTTCGACGCGGTTCGCCGCACCATCGCCGGGATTTCTTCTCGCGGAGATGCGAGAAGAAAAGAAGAGGGATTTTCCCATCGCCACTCAACGATAGCGACGGGGGTGGCGGGAGGACAATGTCTCCGAGAAGCATTCGACAGCGGCACAAATGTATTCGCTGAGAGAAATTCTTGGAGAATCCTATTTCATGAACCTTATCCATCGATTTTATCTAGCGAATCGAATGCGTTTATGCAACGGGGCTTGAGCGCGACGAAATCGATTAGAATTAACTCTGATTAACCCTGGATAAGGAATGTAATACGCCCTATGATAATGGATCTACCTCGGAAACTTTCATGTGACATCAAATCCGCGTCATTCATCATTTATGACTCTCTTCTCATGTTATCCGTATCTAATATTAATGAGAGAAGTTATTCTCTATCAAATATAATAGAAATAATTATCAAATATAATAGAAATAATTAATAAAAAAAAATTTAAATCTCAACTTTAAGCAAATGCCATGGAACCTCTCTTGTAATGCATGTCTCTTTATTCAAAATCGTTAATATATTAATATAATTTAATTAATATATTTTCCACGTGTTTTTTATATTTTTCCACGATATTTATTGTTAAGAGAGAATTTTGATATATAACAAAACAATAAATGTATCGGACAAGCGCTTACTTTTCACTCGTATGGTTTATGTACAACAGCCAAACTTGTAACATTTATCAGACACATCGAATTCAACACGGATTGTTTCGATTGAGTAACACGTAATTATAATTAATTGTAATCATAGGTAAGAACGCTCATTTTATAACACTGAGGATAACCCGATAAGGATCGAAAACGTTATGTTTATTTTATACAACAAAGAAAAGAATTATATTATATTAGTAAACAACACCCGATTAAGCCTGTAGCCCTGTCTATTAAATTTTTTTGATTTATTGTTAATTTTAAAAATTTTGACAATGTTTTTTATAGACTGTTAAGAAAAAATACATACAATCTGTTTTCGTTTCATTGATACTTCCGTCTTCATAATTTTATGTGTCATTATTTTTTCAAACAAAACAAAAGTTGGATTAGCGTGGTTTCAAACTCGTAAATTATAAGACTATTTTCATGAAACAAGTTTCTTAGTTGCATTACGCAAATCTAATCATAGCGGTCTAAAATAAAAAGGGACAGTGAATCGCTAATCTGACTTCGGTGAAAGTAAATCGTTGATCTGAGAAATCCTTACTTCGAGGATCGTCATCTATAGAATGAGATTCTGACGAGCGCGAATATAATGCAGCAGAGGCTGCATAATCTATATGTTATTGAATTATAGCTGACGACGCGTCAGGCTAAAACAGTGATTTGACGGAAACGAATGAAATCGAGGATCTTTCGCGACATTACTTCCAACATATCGATACAAATAAGTGTCGTGTCTCCGAGAGAACTATACAGACTACTCAATAGACGTTCGGATTCTGTAGCAAAGAGCACTTTCTTAATTAGCAATATTCGAACAATTTTCGAATGCTTAATTTCTAAATGAAGAAACAAATACGTTATATTTTAATGAAAATATTGCTATGGCGTTTGATTGCAGCGAGTAATTAAAAAACTTGTACAGAAAAATAAAAGTAGTGTTAAATGCATATTGTGTTAATGCGATAGTTCCATATTATTGGTACGTGGCAGTATTTATCCGACAAGATCATTAGGTGTTTGGCAATGTATTGATTACAGATCAACAAACCGTTAACAAAATTCTCTTCATTATTATTCCTAATTCTTCGACACAGCATGGTAGATAATAACATAGCGAAGGTGCTAATGCTGATGATAGGTTCTGAAAGGTCAGACGTTGAAAGTACACTAAATTATATATCCCGGCGATAACGACGCGACGAAAAATAATCGTGAGTCCGAGAAATCCATTAAATTGAAATTAACAGGGATCCGGAGATTCATCCGTAGGTGTCATTAAAATGCCACATGCGAGAATCATCGTTTCCCGGCGATAATCGCCGCCGATAAGAAGCGACGGCCGACAGTACGCATTTATAGCCGACGAATCGCGTTTTTAGTCGGCCCCATGATGGAAGCGCAAGAACTCGCTATCCCACGATTTGATAAATGAACTCACAGTATGTAATAACCAGGTCGCTGGCGTCGGTAAAAGCGCGCGCATAATGTGTTTCATCCCCTCGTGCTCCTCGCACCCTTCTGCCATCCCATTCTCTCCATCCCGGTATAAAACAACCGGGGGTGACATAATGCGATTGTACGCCGCGGTGTCATGCGCGATAGTCGACCAACAATTTTTCATTATTCGAATCTGTCGTTGTTTTTCGGTGCAAAGAGTTGCCAGGGAGGCAACGGGAGAGGCGGCGGCAAGAATCCAGAATAACGCTGTGAACTTTTTATCGGTTTTTCCCCGAATAAAGGGTTCTCTACTATTTACCTGCGCTTCCGTCCGTTCCTCGACAACGTCCGAGATTAATTGCCATCGAATCGTCGAATGGAATCGCTATTGAAACACGGGAAAAAAGTCTCATCTCGCAAACTCTAATTAAGCGGCACGACAATCCCAGAACGAGATGCTAGGGGAGAGGCGAACGGGTGGGGAAGAGGGACGAGGATCGGCGAGGTTTCATTCTCTATGAAGCCGCGGGAGCGAGCGAAATTAATACGTAGTCGACATCTTCTCGGTGCGGATCAATTGCTTCGCCCGCATTGTGCTAGAATATCACTTTTATACGGAGTACCCTATATTCTTGATCCTGCATTATCGCTTGGTCTCCTGCAAGGATTATTCATAGAGATTAGATGGACTATATGTGTCGTATGTATCGGAAATTGATAAATGACAAGTATGATGCCTAATGAAATTTTCAGAACGGATCAAATCATTCATCCAGAAGATGATCAGAGATGAAACGCGTAAATTCGCCTTAGAATTCACGCGAGGAGGGCGTGTCAGGATGATGAAAAGAGGCTATGGTGAGAAGATATGTACCGGAGCCGAGAGTAAGGCTAATCGGATTTTTCCTATAAATCATACTTTGCGCGGCTAACGCATTTCGGAGCTTTCGATATCGTCCGTCGGACGCTAACGACCATACGATACGATAGTCTCGCAAAAATCGTGTCGCGGAAGAGCGCAGTCGGCGAATCTCGAGCCGACATGAGAACACACGACATAAATGGTTTTTCAACGAGCCGTGCCCGAATGATCGCTAAATAAACGTTTACCAGTAGCACGATCAGCGCGGGGTTGCAAACTCACGTTCACATTCACATGCTACCGCCATCCTGTCGTTCGTTATGCACAGCAATCTAAAAAAATAACTTTCTAAAGGGAAAGTTTGGTTGCAGTAAAGTGTCGAAACTGTTATAGAGAACACATCGTCGAATTAATCCTCCATTACTTTTCGATAACTTCGTTGTACTTCTCTCTTGTCTAACTTGCGTGAAATTGACATTTTTTTAGAGCAAATTTATCTGAATATTGTATTTTTAAACAACTGTTTAATATTTGTAATATTTATGTAATAAAAATACATAAATATTACAATTTTTGTATTTTAGTAAAAATAATCTTAAAATTATAATAAAATTAAAATAGAATGCAGTGGAAGTGAAAAATAAGATTATTACATTATACCATTTAGATATTACATCATTTTACTCAAATATTCGTAAACACGTTTTCAATAAATTCAGTGAGATCATTTATTTATAATTTATATAAATTTAACAATAAAAATTTTTATAATCAATCTGTCACCAATAAGAGAGTTTTTTTTTTCATTATGTTTCAAAGGAGCGCTGTAACTATTCCTGTAGAGAATCAATCGTAGGAAATGAATTAAAAACCAATTTATTCTCATATATATATATATATATATATATATATATATATATATATATATATATATATATATATATATATATACATACATATATTCATAATATACTGATTCATCACGATTTAATATGATTATTATAATACAATTACATGAAGATTTAAATGTATAATCTTGTGCAAATATGAACAGTATACGAAGTATTGACGCGCCTAGTCTCGTGTCACGATCAGATATTTCTTTATTAATATTACCGATGAAATCTGCTCGATAATAATATATTATGAAAATATATCATATACGAATCGTAAAGTCAGTAGTATAAAACGATTGTCGTGTTTATAATATATTTCTGCATTGATGCAGAAATCGTGGGAAGGGTGGCGCATAAAACTGGCAATTACCTATTGAACGACGTGTATATATATATATATATATATAAAATAACAGAATCTAATTTATATTCCGGATTTCCTATAATGCAATTCATTAGTCTCGAAACAGGTCTGGCATAGAGAAACAATGGCTCGTCTTCGAAGTTTCTTCGCTGCTTGCCCCCTTACTCTCTTTCGTCCCCATCTTCTTCTGCTTCTTCTTCTCTTCTCCATCATCTCTTCCGCCTTCGAGTCCTCCCTCCATCCACCGTCTCGCCTCATAGCTTTTCTCCGCTTCATCTTTATGGCTTTGCTACTACCATCTACCAGCTTCTACCCAATTTATTAACACACTTCATTCCGCTTTCCCTCTGGAGATTTATTTTATAATTATCTTCGCCCCCGTTCTCCGTCATCGGACGAGATGAGTGCCAGTAAGTTTTTTTATACCGTATGCAAAAGATAATTTAGCGTAGTAACAGCCATGTGTCGCTCGAATTTTTGTGCCTCGCGCGGATGGAATGACGATAACTGTTGTAAGGTATGATTAAAATGTTTACTTTGAAAGCAATATAAGTTCAGTTTTAAAATATTACGCGTCTCTTTAAGATTTGTGGATTTTTAAAGCTGTTGTTTTTATGCTTATATGCAGATAAAGACCTTATGGTACCAGCGGGTTAACCCTCATTTTGTAAAAACCTTTGGGACAAATGAAGGGCTCTCGTCCATTTCCACTAATATCACATGTTTGGTTGCGTTGTTGGGTTAGCCCATTGTTGCAGATCTTCAATCAAGATGAGCACTCATAAAATTGTGAAAGATCTTGAAAAGAACGTATTTTGAAAGGTTCCTGATAGCCACAGCATTATAAATTATTTTGAACTTTACAAACAGTATACCTTTTCCTTTATGGATAATATTCAAAATAGATTATGGTATCTATAAATCGATAATCACAGAAACAACTCTCTTATCGGGTGACCGTGATTCCATCAACAACTGTTTAATAGGATGGAGAGTGAGACTGTTATAAATTAACTTAAGGTGTATTATTTTAAAAATTCGTAAATAAAATGAGTTTTCTTTGACTATAAAGCGGTCAGATTTGGTTTCGCCATCTGAGGGCTAACATTAATAACACTCTTCGTACTTTCCTTTCTCTCGTCGCCGAGTTTCTCTCGAGTATATTTTCCTTGCCGACGATTTTTCCTTTTCACCTTATTTCGCCCGTCCGATTCCTCGGTTGCTCTCTCCACTTATTGTCTCGCTTCCTCTTTATAGCTCATACAGCTCCGTGTTCCGACTTCTGCCGTATTTATGGACATACTTTACCTTGCTCTCCCTCGTACACTTTCGCTCTACCGTAGTTATCTATATTTTCTTTGCGCTCAGACTTCTAATGTACCGACGCTTTATTGGTTTCTCGATCGTGAACGGTATTTGTATCGTGTCATCTATTTAAAATTAATGAAATAATTTTTCAATATATTACTAAATTCTCATCAAATAGTTCGCCGTGTTTTGCATCTTTCTGCCATACTGTTTTTATTCTATTAACATTTCTTTCAAGTCGATTTTTATTCTTTTACAAAAACGATTATACTAATATAATAAATCTGATAATCGTATATATATATATTTCGACAAATTTCTTTCTTTTCTTTTTTTAAAGAGAAAATGAAAAACTGAATCTTATTGTAATATTCACAAACAATAAATATAAAACCACGTAATTAATATCCAATAACTGAACTATAAAAGCTCTTTAAAAAATTGTCAATGTTTCTTTAACAATTAGTTTACACAACTACTGTACTATTATATCGCTACTATTATAAAAATATTCCATACTAAAGACTTTGAAAAATAACTTCATACATCAACATATAAATAGTACATAATCACGATGATATTACACATATTTTTTACTTGTATTTTCTTTCCCTTGTCTTTCCTATCTCTCTCTAATACTTAACGATTTCATCATAAATTTTTTCCCCTTCTTCCCTTCCATTCCCTTCTCTAATAATTTTCATTTCTCTCCCCTTCATCATTTACTGCTTTATCCTCATTGTTTCATCTGGTACATTTATCTGGCCGACCTCTCGCCCTTCTTTTTCAGCTGTTTCATATTTTTATCCTTATACGCGCACTTTTACGATTCATTCTCCGGATTTTTACAGATATATCGCGAAAGCACATCGTAGTTTTCTCGGTTATTTCCGTTTTTACTTCCGACGCGAGTAACACCAGTCGTAAAAATTTTTTGTTCCGCTGCGCTATGATTTCGGCAGGCTCGTTATGTAATTCCGCACTTAGCTTACATCAGAATAATAAATTAATAGGGTAACTTGAGTTTCCCTCCAGTTTTCTTGAATAAAATTCACAGCTACGCTCTCGATCTCCTCTTCTCTCCTATTTTTTATAGAGCGTTCTTACACGTCTTGTCGTCCGTTACCCTTTAATGGCGAAACCAGAAAGAAACAGAACAGAGACAAGATAATGTAGTTCCTTACGATAACACGAAATGATTTAATACACGATGGCACGTCTTCTATATTTTCTATATTTTACTCGTGTACGTGACATCACGCGATGCGTTAATGTTTCAAGCTGAAATAAGCAAGGAAGGCACGTCTCCTCGTAACCTACTTTTCGAAGTACGGCATGCACATTTCTGCTGAATTTGCGTTATGT
Organism: Cephalotes varians; assembly: GCA_037157785.1. Taxonomy (NCBI): domain Eukaryota; kingdom Metazoa; phylum Arthropoda; class Insecta; order Hymenoptera; family Formicidae; genus Cephalotes; species Cephalotes varians. The sequence continues at coordinate 1,143,689 of JANQDE010000021.1, forward strand.
AATAAAGTCATATATTCTTTGCGTCTTCCTTATTTCCCTCAGATTAATGTCTCGCCGGAAATCTCGCTTTCACATTGTTTCCGTCGAATAATATTTTTTTTATTTCGACAATATACTTTATCATACTGATATAACTTCATCTCACTAGTGAAAGCTCCGTGAAGAATCGCATTCGGAAGCAATTTCACGATAGTCTTTGTAATTGTTTTGGAAAATTTAATTCTACATTTCACGTCAACACTGATTTAAAACATTAATGATGTTTCGTGTAATAATAGTCAAATATTATTAAAAATCAAAATGTAATCAGAATATTACATTACATTACACAATAACTTTTGTTAGACTTCATTTAACTTCAAGAGCAAAAGGTCAAAAGGTCACAGAAAAATCAATTGGCGGAGTTTTTTCATTTCTCTAAATATTTTTGCAAACATGTCAAAAACTTGTGTTCCCTGGCGCTCCCTTCGTTGCGTATGTTACGATGCACATATTTTTACATTTCGCAAAAAATGTTTTATTAAATCTTTACTTTATTCCATAAAATGAATATTATTTTTACATAAATAAAAAAGTAATTTGATATTTACGAAGTAAATCTCTCCCAACTGTGTTCCTAAAATATAAACTATTTACGTAAGAATTGAATTTAACATAGCTCCATCGCTAAAGAATATATTAATATTATAAATGAAACGTTTACTTTAAAAATATTGAAAATTTTATCATAAAATTGTTGCTTTACATCAATTTATTTTTGCATCTCGCTGAAAACCAGACAAACCAATGTAATGTTTCAAACTTGATTTAGCGCGAAATAAACTGACAAACACTCGCTGTATATTTAATGCATTTAAAAATTACTATCAACTCGAAATACTGTCTGTCGTATTTATCGTTACCTTGCTACAAACAGATTGAAACCAGAGGAAATTTAATTCGCGAGAAAGACGAAAATATAAAGTGGGGCAACAGTCCAGTTAGTAGATGAAGCTGTATGTGTGATAGTGCAGGAATACCAATGTCGATTGTGCATCCAAAGATTTACGGTTAAAATCGTGCTTTACGCGTGCGCTTCCTGTCAATTATGCCAAAGTTCGTTACTTCGGTCGAGCGTTCGCACGAAACGCGAGCTGTCGAGTCAACCCGAACTAATTTTGAAAAACGAGCTATCGGAAATTAAAAAAAAAAGAGAGAGACAAAGGGGTCACGTTTGCGCCCCATCGAATGGTCGTTAATGTGCAACGACGCTCCATTAGTGCTGAATTTTTTTGAATCGATAGTGCACGAAACGCTTTTCTTTTTTTTAGAAGCACAAGAGGACTGTGAAAATAGCTTTAGAATAACAATCGTTTTGATACATTTTCAAAGATATTAATCCGTTCTGTATAAACGGAGGTATTTCAAGTCCGATCGATTTCTATCCATGAAAATTTTTCAACTTATAACTTGTAACTTTGTAACTTTGAAAAAAATTTCTCAACTTGTAACTTTGAAAAATTCCCCATTTCTTATACTTTATCTTTTTCTAAAATAAAATACAAACATTTATTTTACAAATTTGAAAGTATATTCATGAATTTTTATAAATTTTTTGAATCACTTTAAGTAGAAAATGTTTGTATGGCTAAAATTTTTCACATGATATCGTAAGAGTTAAAAATGTCTATTTTAACTTTAAGTTTCATTTTAAATAGTTAAAATAGCTAAAATAAACATTTAAAATGTTTTATCGTGTTTGTATGTCAACCTTTAGATTAAAATGAAAGTCGAGTTTCAAATTTTTGTTTTAATAGATCTCACTCTTTTTTATTCACGATTAAAGCATTCGTGCAAAATATCGTTGATGCAACAAAAGACCGCGCTAATCTTGGAAAAAACAAAATCTCTAGCAAAATTGAACGATACATCTTGTTTCATATTTATCAACAGTGTGCTAGACAAATTCAGAGTCTAATCATATTATACAGTAACGCGAGCATTTTCGTTTTTTCCCTTCTCGATATATAATGTATGCAATAAGAGTCATGTAAAAAAATTTAAGCGGTAAGCGAATTAGCCAATCACAATTAAGAACTGAAGGCAAAACGTAAGCAGTAGCAAACTGTTGATTTCCTCACTGCTTACGTTTTATTGCTTAAGTTTTTTTATGTTCCTATATTAGGCCGAATTATTTTTTGAACAAATGACAGATAAAAAAAATCATTAAGAGTCATTTAAACCTAGACATAGTGAATAATATCAAGACGGTTAAGTGACTTTGTTCTTAAAAAAATAGTATATTAAAATTATTTAACACAAGTGAACATAGTTGTTCTTAGCGACAGTAAAAAGCTGTGTAAAAAAAGTATTGATTTCTTCAAACGGTTACATATCAAATAAATAAATAAATATATATATATATGTATATATATATATATATATATAATTAATAATCAAGAATATGATAATAATCCAGAACATGATAATGAGTTCTAAAATATTTAACATAAAAACTGCAAGCCGAGATAACAAATAAAGTTAAGAAAAGTTAGACTAAATAGCGTTATATAACGTAATAATCTAATCTTATTAAATTACATAGACAGAGACGAATTTGTTTCTATGATATATTTAATAAGTTTGTAAAAGATATAATAGTTATATAAAACAAATATTTAAAGCAAATCTAAGTCATAGTCTCAAACAAAAATATAAAAATTTTTTAAATTATATAATAAAAGTTATGTAAAATTCTTCAGAATAAATTTTGAACATGTATATAATAATTAGCTGGCACTAATAGATAATATTTTAAATTTTATATATATATATATATATACTAAAATAAAAATTAAATCATATTATAAAAATATTCACTCTTTCGAAGTTAAATTACCTTATTAATTACGGAGATAAATCACTTTAAAAATCCGGATTATCTTGATTTAATAAAAAGATTAAAGCACATATTTTTAGTGCCAGATGATTTACATTAGATTTAATTTAATTCAAAATAAGTTCTTAAAATACATTAAAATAGAAATTTCAGTAATAATTATCAACGTAATGTAATAATTATTTATTTAAAAATAACTTATCATAGCTAATTAAAAGCTTTTTCCTAAAAACTAGAATTTACAACGTGACTTTGACTTATAAACTCCAAGTTTTATATGGGATTTTGACTTATGCTCTTTACGCCAAGCGCCGAGTATAATATTACAATGCGCTTCCTAGAATACACAAGGGTATAATTAGTAAACTTCGTTGATATATGGCATAATATCCAATCTACTTCTCTCGTACTACCACTAAATGTACATAACTCAAACTGCCACGAAATGACGGTTCTTGCGTAAAAGGATTCGTTTAAAATGTACTGTACAGGTATTTTATCGAGTTCTATATTTTTATATACGCGAACTTAAAAGTGACAAAGATAGAAAGAGAAAAAAAGAAAAAAAAGAAAAAAGAAATTGCGAAGAATCGACTTTCGAGAAGTAGAGCGCACTTGCGATTTTCTTTTTTGAAACCTAATCGAAGCAATCGAACGGTGTATGTTGCGCTGGTAATTAACGCCGACCTCGCTCAAAGATTTAATATCGAGGGCCGCATACCTCAGCGTCAATTACGCGAAAGATATGTTCGCTTCTATCGGTCACGTAATTTCGTCTCGTATTTCTCGGCGAAACGTAGAGGAAACGAATAGAGATTTGAACAAGTTTTGATTAATGGTACATCTGCAAAGAAAGAAAGAGCCGCCTCAGGCAAAGGCGTAATTAACAACGGCAATCAGATGAATCAGTATATTTTTTTTAGATAAAAAGACGCTGACCAAAAGAATCCAATCTAGTTGAATTGGCGAAATTTACGACAATTGATTTGATATTCGTTCTGACATTAGCAGTGCTAATCTTCTATAAAAAAAATAAGTCATATTTCAATTAAAATCGGAATTATTTTCGTAAAAATTTCTGTTTCTTGAATTATAATTTTTCATATTCATCATTTTTTGTATTTTGTGTTTAATAATAAATCTAAATTTTTTTAAATAAATAATTAAATCTAAATTTTGAAGGATTAAACATCTTTTCCTTTTTTTTATCAGTTTTTCTTCATAAAGCTCATTATCAATTATTAACTTTAACTGTCATTAAAAAAAAATAAAAAAATCGTAAATGTTTATTGAAAAAAGCAGAGGGCGTTGTTTCGATTGATAAATGAAAAGAGATTAGTTTGTATTAGAGAATTTAATACATCGAGACAATAACGTGTCGAGCAATAATTAATTCAAAATTAACGTTGACATGAGAAAGATGTGTGCGTGTGCGTGCGCGCGCGCGCGCGTGTGTGTGTGTGTGTGTGTGTGTGAAAGAGAGGGGGAGGGGGGATTAAGAGGAGAGAAAATCAGAAGTTCGAAGGGAGCTTTAAAGGAGCTTCTTCGAGACTTTACGATAGCAGCTCTGGCCTTTGTAGTTGCCGAGAAATGTGAGGATAGTGGAAATGGCAGCTGGATATCGATCCCTAAACAAAACAGGCAGCGAATGTCTCGCAGTGTAATTTCTGACAATCCATGGGATACAGCGGAGCCGGTTAATATCCCCACGGTGTCTTCTATTACGTAAAACAATATTTGTGATGTATTATAACTGATGTGTACGCGCAAGAAATTGCAAGTATAAACTCGTTACGTTCCAACTTGCACAAAAAAGTATATCCGTACAATTTTGGTTATTCGATTCTCTTGCGTAAGCAATGCGCGCGAGAAAGAGAAAAAGAGAGTTGTTTAAATTTTTAAAAAGAAATTAGAATTTAAAAATTGAATAAAATTATGAATTTTATCATTTTCTTATTATAATGTCATTTATATAAGGAAAAGTTGAATGCGTACTGGTCGTCTAAATCATGCATACTTCTTTCATCCATATTTTATACTCAATTTATTATTCAATATAATTAATATTTAGTGACAAAAATACAAAATAAATAAGAAGTGAGTAACATAGAAAGAGATAAAAATTTAAGGTTACTTCTTGTTTTATGCTAACAACATTTTAAAAAATTAGATACAATTGACGTTGATTTGTATCAATTATTAGTTTTACTATTGTCAGTCTTACTTTACGATTCAAGAAACTTGATAGATTTGATAAAAATATTGACTTAATTTTTATAATTGCAAATATAATAATAATTTCAAATATGTTCAATGAATGTAAAATATCCTATAATAAATTTTCTTTTATGAAAATATAAAAATTTAGAATAAAATTGCATGATTATATTATTACTAGCTACATACATTGATTAAAAATTAACATCAGTTGTTCCTGATTTTTAAAAATGTTGTTACTAAGCATAAATATCAAACTACAATTTACAATGTTCATTTAGATACAAACCGGTATCAAATGAAAAATATTATTAAAAAATAAAAGATAGAACGATAACTCTCGGCAACTCTCTCCTATTTTTATTTAAGTTTATAAAAATACTATATATTTAACTTATATTTATTACTTATATTTATTATTTTTTTATTATTTTATACTTATATTTATTATTTTTTATATACTATATATTTAATTTGTACAATTTTTGTTTATAGAAAAATTATCAATAATCAAAAATTAATTTTAATTTACTGCTAAAAATATAGATCTAAGCATATCAGTTATAAATATTCAACAGGATTGATAATCAGTTTTTACAATTTTTAGTTTTAGAATATCACACATTTTTCCTAAATCTTTCTATCCATTGGATTCTCGTCATTCGATTCTGTTCCAGAATCGTTTGTTTTCTTCGATCTAGCAAAATTCACTTATTCCAGACTTCAATTTCAACGAGAGATTGCATCTATCTCTCTTTGAAATTTCTTCTTGTACAAATTCTCGATTGTCTCGGCAGATTCTCGAAATTGTTTCCTACACGAAGACTCGTTCGAAGGCACCCTTTGAAAAGATAAATAGAAAAAAAGAGAAAGACAGAAAGAAAGAGAGAGAAAGAGAGAGAGAGAGAGAAACAAAGAAAATGCCCCGGTGTAAATGCACCGCAACCGACAAGCCCCGGGGGTCGTCTCGAAGCTCAAGTGCAAGAAAGTTTGGCAGGCTTGCCTTTTTATTCCTCCAGATGTAAAAGGGCGCACTCACACACTCCACGCGCTCCGTACCATATTCACTAGCCCTACTCTTTTCCTCCTTTCGCTTCCACCGTCGTTCTTATCGTCGAAGTCTCTAAAAACCGATATACATCCACCCACCATTTCCTTTCGTCTCGACGAGAGACGTTAAAAATCTCCCCTCCGCTACTGCACGTGAGGTCTTCTAGAAAGGTATGGTGATGCTTGCTTTGGAGGAACCTTGAGGTACTTGCTGAATAACCCTCGAGAAAGATCGCAGCGAATGATCGGATATCTCGTTTTCCAGAAATATCGTTCGCGTGCTTTGGACGTTCGCTACTTCTACCGGTTCCATAGGACTTTAAGTTAACGATATAATCTTTATTGCTTGCATAAATTTCGTTCGGCTTGAGTAAGCGGGTAAGGCACAAGATATGAAATTGTTCGTCCATAAGGTATCTAATCTTATTTAAACGGTGTAGATTAGAAGTAATTATAAAGAAAACTATTTTCTCATAAAATGCTGTTATTTTAGAGCGAAATAAAATAAAAATACAATCAAACAATGGCGTAATTTATTTAAGTACGCAAATACTTACAATACTCCTAAATACCAATGTATAGTTATTACTTGACAACAAAAAAAATAATGCGTTGCGTGAAATTGAACTAAAAATACCAATTTTTTAAATTGCATCTACAATCTTATATTTTTCTTTATTTTAGAAGAATATTTAAACCGGCTATAATTTATCAAAATCAAGAAAAAAGAGAAATAGACAAAAAGGAATGATATGTAGATAAATAAGTTAATTTGTATTGCACAATTAATAATTAATATAAAACTTATTGCACTGAATGCATGTTCTAGGCAACTTATTGAAAACATTGAAAATTCAAATTGAATATTACTTCAATGTTTCCAATGTTTTTATCAAGTTTTGTTAAACGCACGAATAAAATTTCTATAAACTACATTTTTGAATTGTCGGTATTCTGGACCATTAATAGTTGCGTTTCACTCCGCTTTCGAGCGAATTTATTGTCAATGAAGTATAACAGAGTGCAGGTTACACAGCGTATATTCCTGTGTATATTTGCAGATTAAATTATAGGAAGTACAACGGTATATCTGGCTTCCTTCGCTTCGATCGAACGCTTGCGAGCGTGATCGTCCGTCGAGAGAAAAACGAAACGAACGAATGAAAAATCGACGCGTCGGTTCACGAATGAGACCTGTGCGGCGTCGTAATTAGAGCCAGCACGACGAGTGTCTCGTTGGCTGATTCGGAAAACAACCGGCACCGTTACGAATACCGGCACCGGTCCTACGATTCTCGTGATGATCGTCACGTCCCGTCGTACCAATGTCTAAAAATTGCATACGTGTCTGCCGTGACGAAGAATACTTCGATAACGTTTCTCTTGTTCTGTTTCGTTTATTACCGTCAACTTGTATTTCACAATTAATGAAGCGACCTTAAAACTAATTTGAACATTCGAGTAGCCTTCGAGTCGTCTCTCGAGCTAAGTAGAAAGGGTTAAAGTCACGTTTCACTCTGTTTGTGATTTTATGGCGGCTGGAGGTAATCCATGAGTAACGCCATCAATCACCCGGTCTACAGTAATCGTGCCTCGCTTCAGAAAGGACGTCAAGTTTCGACGTTACGACGGCGTGAAGTAAAGTAAGATGGTACACGTACCACCGTGAGAAATCTTCATCTCCGAGAGGATAAGGAGAGGAGGTGCGAAGACGCGTCACTTTAAGGACACGGCATTGTCTTCCCAATGACAAAGGGACTCTTGTCTCCGTCCATTAGCGCAATTCGTGGACGCGGCCTTTAACGCGAGCCCTCGACGGCGGATACGTGCTAGATCAGAGAGAATGAAAAAGAAAGAGAATGAAAAAGAAAGGGGGAAGAGATAGAGAGAGTGATATCGTGCAGGAAAGAAGAAATATATCGGTATTGTCTCGTCGCGATATATATCGCAATCGCACATAATTATCGAACAAAGCCGACATAATTAAGGAACCGAGGGCAACACGTCAACCTAATCAACCAGGCCACGTTCAGACAGCTGTTCGTGACAACGTAACGATGTCTTATTTGCCTCCACAATACGGTAAATTACGGACAATCGCGTTCGTATTGTATGAAACAGCCGTTCTTGCTATTTTTGCAACCTCTCACTGTAATGTGAATATTAACCACACTAACGAGGCGACCTCACGACCGTTGATTCGCTAACACTTCGTGTTTGAACGACGAGGAAAATCATGACAAAATTTGCCGAGTTAATCGAACAACGGGTTCATAGATTCTGAATGAGGAACGTTGCGATCCTTTCTTCAGCACCATGGAACATAATTATGCGTTAAAGCTATCATTGAGGATTGAATATTTTGTACTGATAGTAGCATTTGTGATCTCGGTACGCCATAATAATAATTTAGAATATCATATAATAATTATCAAATGCATGAAAAAAACGAAATATAAAACGAAAATATAAAAATTAGTGAATAATGTGGAAAAAAATAAATGTATCATAAAAATATTTTTTTTTTTCGATTAATTTCGGAGTGATACTCTGTTTAAAACAAGAATTGAAATGCTGCTTGAATCAATTTGTGTACTCTTTAAAATCAAGACGTTCTTCATGCCAAACAAGATTTACAGTTTTACAAATAATTCGACTGAAGGACGTTTGTGACAAACGCAATTCAAATTTCCCTTCTTGATAAAAATAGGCTCCTCTTTGTTGTTCTTTCAAAGTAGCTTGATTTGTGTCGAAAGTATGATTTTTGACGTCGTGCCGAGGGAACGCCGAGGTGACGAAAATTGACCCGACCCTCCCTAGAAATTTCTAATCCAATTTCTGTCAAGTTTCTTACAGACGATGCGACGTGAAAATTTTCTCGCGGGTCCGCGAGTGAAAAGTTCGAAGCATCTTACTATCCTCGCAAAGAGTAAGAGGTGAGCTACCGCTTCGGCATAGGTGCGAAAACAAACTTTCTTTACACACAACGGCAACAAGTAAAAAATTTCACATGTGCTCACATTCCTGATCATAGATCTGTATCAGCGAAACTTGAGTCTCGCGAGCAAAACTCGATCCAGTAAATCGCAATTTTTTGAATATTTGTGATGAATTGCAGAGACTTGTTGCGATAAGCTGAATGAAAGAATGATCGTATCACAGTGAAACAATGTTTGAATATAGTTGTACACGAAGCTGGCGCAGGCTTGCAAATGTGTAAGTATTTTGATAGTGACTTCTATCATCGTTACGGTCACCCAAGCTCCGCTTCTCGACACCATATTGTGAGCATAATTTGCGCTTGATACTCGTTCTCCCATTCGCTTCATCAGATGCGACGGGCCTATTCACCACGTACAACAATAAGTGGAAAATTTTGCAATAGCGGTTCTGCCGACGATTTTCCTATTTGGCCAATCGCTGTTCCGCCATGCACGCTCTATGAGCGCCGTGATTTATACCGGAGTCTCTCTTAAATCGTTCAGGAGATTAACTTAAAAGGTCCTTTATAGTGTCACTACTATATCACGATGGCGGTCTTTGTGCCGGGGCCCGGTCCTTACAAAACGAGATTAGCCCGTCATTCTTTTGTATCAAACGTTGAAATACTTAAGTCATGAAAATACACGCGCGTAAGAAACTCTTTCTCACAGACGATTCTGACTCGCGTCTCGCGCGGATGATGAGCGTCAAAAAAGGATTCAAGGAGAAGGAGTAAGCCAGAGAGAGAA
>JANQDE010000021.1:1153669-1208084 GCA_037157785.1 Cephalotes varians
GGGGGGGAGATCATCTTCTTATCATATACTTGATACTAAGTATAATTATCTGAATTTTATTTTTTTAATAAAAGATCAACGATATTCAAAGAGCCACGTTATCCTATTATTTTTACTTATACACCTATTATATTTATTATATATATACATGTATATATATATATATAAAATTTAAATTTTAGATAAAATATTTACGCGTCTTCGAATAAGATAAAAATAGAGCTTTCAAATTCTACGAAAAAATAAAAAATAATAAAATTCATTTATTCTTTTAATATAAATATATACTTTTAATATAGAAACTTTTTATTGTTTTTAAGATAAAATAAATTAGATCTGAATTAAATGCAATATTATGTAACAATGTAACATTACATAGTTCTAGAGTATTAATGTCGCCGTTCAGCACCAAAATATTTCCATAATGATGTTTAATTATTCCGATCAATAAAAAAATAATCTTGAGTCTAAGTTTAATAATGATTAAATTAAGCATTAATACATGAATGTTTGTCAAATCATAATTGTAGTCTCGTTGGAAACTGCACTAGTTAGATAAACTAGCACAGGGCAAAAGAGACAAAACTCTCTTTTCGAGTTCAAACAGAACGACATCTTGCATAAAACACAAATGTCGATATTCGTTTGCTCGTTATATAACAGTAATTAGATTTATGTAGATTTATGTAGATCATGAATGATTTACATAAAAAGAATTGAATAATCTATCACAGGACCTTCCAAAATTGTATAAATCATCTCACTTTTTAAAACAGAAAAATCTGCGACCCATTTAACTTTATTAAAAAGCAAGGGACAGGTAAATTAATTGTTTATTTATGCCGCTTTATTTATAGCACTCCCTCATAATGCATTTACTTCTTAATTTTTTTTTACTTTCTTAATTTTATTGAATTTTATAAATCTATTTCTCAGATACATAAATATGAAACGAAGAATGATCTTGTTTCCTATTTCTGTTGATGATAGTTTTAATATCGATGCGAGTTATTTTTAGATGTAAGGAATTTGATAATCGTAGTTTATTTCAAAATTTGATTTTGATTCTTGATCATCATGAAAATCCAACTTCACATATGTACAAAGCCGTGAAAAGATGCGCACAAGTTGTACGTGAAGTAACGAAGTGCAATTTAACATTTTGAATTTTTTCGCAACCCACCAAAAATTGGCTCGCGACATACTTTAGAAATCTCTACTCTACTTATATTACTATTCAACATAATACAACGTTACACAAATAAAACTCATAATCAATATTCAATAAATAAAATTCACAACCAAACAAAAATTATAAAATCAAGAAGTCTAGTTCTAAATGTCTAGTATCTAATTTAGTCTTATTCATCACAAATTGAATCTATGCAATAAGAATAGAATATTTGCTAAAACTGGTGAAAACATTTTGACGTAAATATTCGTCGAGCGGTCAGTGATAAATTTAGTCTTGTAAATTCAGTCTTGTTTTCAGTACTCCGCAAAAATAACCAAAGGGAAAAGAAACCACGAAAGAGCGCTCAGACTCGTCGCGTAGTTCCTCAAGACGACACTTTTATGTCGCAAGTGCACCTCCGAGTATTCCGTTGCCCGAAATACAAATTTAATTTTACAATAAAAAAAAATACAGGTTTGAGAAAGTCAGCGAGTGAAAGACAAGTGCAAACTCTGCAAAACGTGAATCGCGACGGATGCTTTCATGCAGTAGGACGTCGTTGGTGTTCGCGTGTGCTTCTCAGTTGTTCAGGAACTCCTGAATTATGACGAAGTATCTTCATTGCCGTCGCGCGTTCCAGGCAAAAAGGGCAAGAGAGCTTAATGAGCTGCGGTCAAAAGAATTTAACAAAACGAGTATTACGGCATCGGCGTCGCTATAGTTATCATTATCGCGACTGTCATTTGAAAAGAGGAGCGTGTTATTATGTTTTCATAGATAGGCACTTGAAAGCTGAGGCAGATTTGATTTATGTATAGAAGACGTAAAAAAGTTCATGGAAGAAAAACAAATTGCCTATAATATCGTAAAAGCTGAAATAAATTTGTTTTTCTAGAATATTATCCTGTTTATAATATAAGCAAAGAAGGAAAATATGAATATATAAGAAACTAACTAATCACGAATCAAATGAGATTCAATGGCTCCAAGAATAAATCAAAATTATATAATATAAATTGCCTGTACGAGCCAACGCAGTTAGAGTGATAAATAATTATAATATATAAAAATTATCCAATAAACATTTAATACATATTACATATATAGACGTTTCGATCCTTGATGTGGATCCTTTTCAGTGTACAAAGATATTCTTGATGGTACAAATAGATATAACTTCATCAGTAAAAGTCGTTACATGGATGGATAATATAGATTAGTGAGACAGAACAATCGCACCTCCTTCTATTGAGAGTCAAAGATAAAATTCCAATAGAGATTTAAGTCGAATTGCAATAAAAAATTTTTGGTGAGTCATCATAAAAAAGTGGAAGGAAGAGAGACTGTGAGAATATTACGAGCAGTACCAAGCGCAAAGCGACAAAAGAAAATTTAGTTAAAAATTAACGCTAACCGATGCCGGAAATTTAATACAATCGTTTTAAGCGGCTTAAATGCAATTAACAATTCAGAATATATATCGCGAATTCGTTATAATTCTTTCAAATTTGTTATTTCTCTCATCTCCATTTGATATTACTTTCACTCTCTCTTTCTCTCTTCATCACTTAATAATACTATTGGGAATACGCTGTGTTTTCGATACATATGTGTTATATATAATAATTCACTTTCAGTATGTTTATAAATGAATTTACTAGAAATCTAGTTTCTGGCAATCTAGAAAAAAACCTTGAACACTGAATTGGAATGAATTAAATGTCAACTTGTATCCGCAAGCTTGAAAGGACATGTGAAGTAATATAAATAAATTAAATATAGACTTTCTCACTCGAAAACATTCTGCAGTACACAGGCACATAGTTTAATCTAAAGAATATGTTCTATTAATATAGAACGCATACATCAGATATTGGATTATTTTTTGTATATGGAACAAATATTTCGAATAAATCTCTATTCGCTGATATCGCATAAAAATACATATCGGGCACGTTCGTTCTTTACTAGCAGGCCCATTTCCGAGAGGTCGAAGTTTGCGAGCAGTGTTCTCGCACGTCGCAAATTTCGACCTCTCGGAAATTCTGCGCCGGTCACAGCAATCTGCCGTTCGCGCGCTCACATCTACCTTCCTCCCGTATATGCGGCCCATGACGCGGTATCATGCCCATCCTCGGATCTTTCTGTCTACCAGTTTTTTTTTTCCTCGCAAGTACCATTCATCCGCGAGCTCTAATTGAAGCGCGGACTGCGGGCGCGGGATATCGGGGGAAAAAAAAATCTCGTCGATTCGTTCGTCGTCGAGCGATCTCTGCACGCGTTGCATGATCGATACGCGGTGGCGGTGTCCTGACGTGGCGCGATTGGTCGGTCGGCGGTGCAAAAAGCGAGAACGAGGGAAAAGAGATGCGACACATGGACGGGACGGACGGACAGATGGGCAGACAGGCGGACAGAAAGTGAAATGTCCTCGGCGGCGAATTAAATGACGTTTTCGAATTCGGTTGCTACCATCCGTCCGACTATCCGGCAAATGAAAGAGATGAAAGGGAGTCCTTCTCCCTTCGGCGTCACCGAGAGGACCGCGTGTAAATAAACCGCACGCTGATAAATTGCGCGCGCTTACGTACATCTCACCTGTGCGCTCCTCCGTACGTGATTTAACGTAATGGACGTCGACTTGAGCCGGTCGCTGCCTTCCGAAGTTATCGTCAAACGCAGCGAGAATGGCTCGAGGTAGCATCGCCACCTCAGAGATAAATACCGATTGAAACGTTGAGTAGTTATAGTCCTGTCGGTGAGCTGTGGCGTGAGCTACCGATATTGGAATTGTCTTGGAATGTGAAATGAATCAAGCGTTACTGAAATCGAAGATTCCAGGGCGATGGATCATCTGCGAAAATATCTCTCAAAGAACTGAACTGATTTCAAAAAAGTTGGAGAGAATAAAGATATTTAGGTACCTATTGACTTTTCGTTATGGAAAATATATTTTCGATAACAGAGAAATATGACCCAATAGATTCATTGATAATTTCATTAATATTTCAAACGATAACGGCGAAACGTCCTTTTATTGGAGAAGAGAATGGCGGTTTTTATTATTGGCAAACATTATTCTTCATTATCTTTTTATTGGAATTAGCATGTGAGACGTTTGTTAATACATATTTTCACATTCAATAGGCGAGCTTTAAAACTATGGTTTAACAGAATCGACACTTTGTAATTGGCAGTCACTATTTAGACATGTCGATTCGATTTTCTCTGTTTTCACGTTATAAATCGTCGTCGAACATCTATAAAAGGAACAACGGTGCTATGGCAATAACATGAGAAGCTGTTAATTAGCAGCCGCTTAAAGTGGACGTCGTAAAGAAAAAAAGTTGATATTCAACGTCGCACTTTTTCTGGCAGAATTTAAATGGAAAATTAATATCGAACCTAGGACCATCGACATTTGTTAATAAGTTCCGTGCCAAGTCGTTTTTGCTCGACTCTTCATTTGGGCCATTTGATGTTCTAAAGACTAATATATTATCACATAATATTTTATTATATTATTAATCGATAAATAATTAGCTTGTCGCAAAGTGTCGACAGTTAGAAAATGTTGCATTTTTTGCTATAAACAAAATATAAAAAAATTCGAAACTGAAGTAGCGAGACCAAAAACTATAAGAATAGTGACGTTTTGCAGCAATTGCCCGAACTGTTTATGCATTTCTTGTTTTCTCAACAAAATACATCGTAATATGTAATTATCAATCAATTATCATTATTGTACAGGAGAATGTTGCTTTCCATTTTTTACTTATGTATTGTTGTGTATTTCTGCCTAATTATAAAATATTTAATAACAATTAGTAAATAACAATTAAACAAACTTATTTTTTTTATTCTATACTATACTATATTTTTTATAATGCCTCTTTCTTTTGATGGTAATACACAATATTTTTCAGTCTTAAACTTATTATAAAATATATATTTTTAATGCATTTAATAAATATGCCAGCCTGTATCATCGGTGATACACGCAGCCTGAATAGAAAATTTAACGTGTACATAGCACGGAACGTGTTAATTGACGCTCCTTCTTGTGATCAATTCCATCTTGAAAAATCATTCGTTCATTTCCAACATCGTATTTCTAACGTATCTCTCACTTTTCTAAAGATAAAAATATAAATATAAAAATATATAAATCTATAATAAAAATATATAAATGTGAATATAAAAACCGTTATTGTATTGATATTGTTTCAACTTTGTTACATTGATATCATATTGTTTGTTAACTTCTTAGCAGCTTTTCCGTAAGTATCGATTACATCGTCATGAGAAAATATAATCTAGGTGCGATTTCAACACAAACACCAATTAAAACATTTCCGTAAGCATCGTATCGATTACATCGTCATGAGAAAATATAATCTAGGTGCGATTTCAACACAAACACCAATTAAAACATTTTGGTTTTAATCCATCGACCGATCGTCGTTTTCACGAACGTCACTTCAGGACTGTTCAATATCGACTTCTCGAGTCTTCGTCGAAGGCAGATGATCGCCACATCGAACAGCTTCAAACGTGATTCCGTGACAGCTTCAAGCGAAAGCCTGGGAGGCAATTTTCGCGACGACGCTTAAWAAAAAAAAAAAAAAAACATTCGTGAAACGTAAAACGTCTCGCAATAGTCCTCGAGGCGCAAGACATTCCGTTCGTTACAGTTCGCTGTGAAATAACAAGTCGGCGAACGAATCGCATGATCGAATCGTCCACGTCACCGACCCTGACGTCGCGTATTAATCGCGGAAATTTTCCGTCGCGTCCATTCCGCGACGCGTGGGGAATCTGTCAGACGTGAGAGAAGAAGTAATTATATTTCCGGTGCAGAATGACTCGGACGATGAACTGGCGGCGCTATTTTGCTCGTGACTCGTCCAAACGTACGGACGATGCGGCGTATGGCACGCAGGTATTTCTACATCGCAATTACAGAGACAGCGCCACGTTCGTCTCGCGTGGAACGTATCAAGAAGTGATTTTCTATTACGGCGGTATTGAAACGCTAAATTGTCTCGCGACTGCGCTCACCGGGAAGCCGTAATGACGCGTACTCCAAAGCGACTCGTTACCTCCGTCTTCTTAATAACGACGCATAATATACGTACAATAAGCGAGCGAAACAAGCGTGATAATACGTAAATGAAATCGGGAAATAAACTAGTCGTAATGAAATGAAGAAAATAAGGTGTAAACGGTGTAACTATCGTGAGATAAGATGCAGCGAGAGAATAAAGGAGATATGACAAAAAAATATATTAATGTATAAATCATTATGTGATAAGCGAACAAAGATACGACCATTATCGCAATAAATAAATAAAATAGAATGAATAAATAAAACAACTGTAACACGTACATGAGGAGTATAAACATCGTTACAGATCAAGCAAATATAAATAGTGGATAGAATCATAATATAACCAGAAACTGACGACATAAGTGACGGATAAAACGGGTAAATGAAATAATCGTAAAGCGCGAATAAAATAAATTAATTAAAATAAAAGTAAAAAAACGAACAAAACGTCGTAAAAATAATAAACGAAATAAAATACTCGTGATGCATTATACTTAGTGCACCATGTATCGTCAATGAAGAGAAGAATATAATTTTACACGTACTTTATAAAATACGCTCTGTTCCAAATGTTACGACCAATTTTCCATACTCACATCGTATAAATTACACCTGTGTTGCGAGTTTGCGAATGTACGCGCGTACGCGCAGGTAATGCATCGGTTACAATAAGACATCATTATTTGTCGCGCTCACGTCGAAGCACTAAATAGTCGCGCAAATATATCCCATAATTTCGCGAAGATTACGGCGTTATGGGCCGCGTGCCGCGAGTTCCGGCGATCCGTTACGTTATATTTCTGCGCCGTCGGCGTAACACGTAGCGTAGCGTACACGTGTAACGATATTGCAGCGTTGTCGCGCGGCGTCGCGGGTTCGCGAATCTCTACGTATCGATCAAGATGAGAGGCGTCCTTTTGTCACGAAGAAAGAAAAGCGGGAAGAGGGGATCGCATCAATTTCCGCTCCAAAATCGAGAGACTGTTTTCACTTTATTCCACCTTTCGCGCACACGCCCGAAAGCGCCCGCTGGATTTTATCGTCGTGAAGCGGATACGAACCCATACGCCGATCTACCACGAGAAATTATTTTCTTTCACGGGCACTAAACGACCCTGTCGCACCGGATGGCGTCGTAAATGCTTTATGAAATGCCATTAAAATTTTGACAACGAGAATTCTGATGTAACAGGAGAACAAGATTATAATATCTAGGTTTTATTATAAACGGAAACGTTGGAAACAATTATTAATGTGTAGCAATCCGTCTCTCTGCCTCTTTCTCTTTCTTTATGCACACTGAGAGAAAACGAAATAGTTGTGACAACTATAGTTTTGACAACTCTGTAATTTAAGTATCTGGCACTGGTTTTATTAGATAACAAGAACTAAAATAGTATTAAATATTATAAAAATATAGTAACGGTAACAATATAACGGTAATAATATATCAATTATTAATTATTAATTATTAATTAATAGTAAAATAGCGACTTATCATTATAAATAGCGAATTATCATTACACAATTATATAGACTTTATACAAATAAGATATAACTACTACATTTTTTAGTTTAGACAAATATTTTTTTAAAGTGCAGCATAACTAATTAATTATTATTGAGATGACTTGAAAAAAAACATTATTACTATTATGCGACTATTTTTCTGTAGTTTGTTAAACAATTATTATAAATAGTTTATATTACTATATTTCCTTAGTTCATTGTTGTTACAACTTTATAATACATAGTTGAGGTGCTATTTGTCCTCAAATTTCTAATTACTGGTGCGACTTTTTTCTCTGAGTGCATAAAATAATAAAATTATCTTTTGTGTGTAAAATATATTATATGGGTGATTCTTAACGAGTAAGAAATAAACAGCAGTATCTAATTTGCATTCTTTGCTATGTATAATTAAAGAACCGAATAAGATAAAAACGTTTATACATGCTTATGCACAAATTATTATTTCTCGTTCACATATTATAGATGTAAGGAAACATTTTGGAAAACGTAATCATTGTAGACAATGCTTGCAAGAAATCTAATTAATACAATAATCGAGGAACGGCTATATTTAGGCAGGAAAGAGCAATTATTTGTAGAAAAACAGTAAGGGAAAGTTGCCAAAAACGTACCGGTCGCCTAAATAATACCTCAATATTTTATATTTTTACTTAGTATAAGCAGCATTTAACAAAAGTTAATAATTTCTTATTTTTGCTGCCAATATTAACTCCTAAAGGCTGCTCATATTAAGTAAAAACATAGAATATTGATGAGATACTATTTTTAAGCAACCGGTATCTGGCAACTCTCCCCTAATTTGGAAAATTACGAGTCGAATCTCTCGAGCGCGCTATAATAATTTAAGAAAAATTACGTGAATCGCAAATTATAGCGACATATATCGTAATTACAGCGCGGAGAAACGTTGCCCCATACAACGCCTATGCATTGCCGCGAGTCGAGAGGCGCATTTTGTCGCTGCATCGCTGCATAAGCGTGTGCAGGCGCATATGCCGCGTCAGGCGCGTGCAAAACGATCGCGATTACGCGCGTATACGGAGGTGCAGATTTATTGGCCGAACATTGCCTGCCGGTGAAACGATCCCGCAACGAGACGACGCATCGTTCCGGCAGGCTGGTTTCAGGCATCGGCTTCGTCCTCACCGCAGTCCCCTCGCTCAGCGCGAGCCAAAGAGCTCTCGCCATCGAGCCGTCCTATAACTCGCCTGGTATAATGTTTAAATAGTATCGCGCAGGTCATACGCCTGCTACAATATTATCGTGTGCACGCGAGATATCCTGCAGGTTCCGCAAGCTTCCTCTCATCTGCGAACGCCGCGACAAATCCGGACTCGATTTTTCCTTAAGAGAAATTGATCGGTGTACACCTTCGGTCGCGTCGTTCATATAAATATATAAGGCTTATATTTGCAATTTACAACTTTCATTACGTGTGAAGCTTTAAATCGTCAACTTAGTAAAATGCATCGAGTCCGACGTACTCCGATATATGTGCTTGAGATTAAATTAATATTAATATTATTTTCGGCAATTGACAAACATAAATATCGACTCTCGTTGCTCTTTTGCCAATTAACAAGTATTAATTGGAGCTCAGGACGATCTCGAGACATTTTTATACACTCCAGATGAAATGGTCGATTACTTCAGCTCATTTCGCACGTTTCTGCATTCCGTTCTCGCAACGCTATGAAAAATATTTTAGCATGTGTAATATGCACACACACACGCGCACATTACTCATATTAATATATTTTTACTTGAGTGTCGTTATAATTATATATTTATAAGCTCTATGTGTTTCTGGCTAATTTTTCATGGGATTATCCAGCGAACGTGATTTTATCGGAAGCGCGGCACGATGTAGCGCATTAATCGTTCGGGTCGTAAATTAAAACGCACTTGTATAATTCATACGTATAACGCGAGAATAGTAATTTATGCAATCCGCACATAGGCCGGCGAGAGCCAATTAAAATTGTACCGTAAAATTGCTTAAGAGCGATTGCTGTACCGACCGTTCCATTAACGCAGAAATACCGCGGTACACGGTCCCGAGCGTAGCCGCATATGATGCGATCCTCGACTTTCGTAATTTTTTAACGTTTCCCATCCACGTGAGAGATAACTTACATTTGAAATTGCAGGAAAACACGGTACAATGGGCAAGATATTTTGTCTTGCTGTCAGAATGCGCGATACTAGGTACATCTGTACTTTCATATAATTTTTTTTTTTTTTTAATACAGAATTAACATCAGAAAGGAAGGATCCAGAGGATAAATGATTAAAGAATAGGATTAAACTATCTCTTTTTTCGTCTCTATCCTCTTCACTTAGCGCGTTAATTTTTAATTAAACTACGTATAATTTCATGCGAAACATAACAATAACAAAAATTGAAAACAAAGATCAGAGAGCTTCAAGATTGAATCACGATATATTTGGAAACATTTCAAAGAATTATAATTTTTTATGAAATAATTAAAAGCGTAACGGACACTTGTCAAACGATGTCTACCATTTATTCATTACCGTTTTTGAATAAAAATAAGTAACTCTTCCTATGTACAACAGCAATTTTCTATTTACTCGTTATATGGTTCATATTTATTTAGTTATTGCTCTGAGGGATCTCATCCCGGTGTACATAACGGCTTTCCCTCTTTGTTCTTCCGATCATTCCGGAACAGAGTGCAATCTCTAGCGCGCGGCTAATTAATCGTATATTGCAGAACGGCAATACGGAACTCATTAATATTGCGCGACGTCCTCTCTCTTTCTCTTGTCTCGTTTAAAGTGTCGCTGCCGCCGCAAAAGTCGCACCAGCAACGTCGCTACAGCAATAAGCGCTAATACCGCTAATCGAAGTGATTTGTCGCTCGTCCTCGCGTATGACCTCGTGATTACGCTGGCGCACCGCGATCGCGCAGATTTATCGCGAGAGAAAACGATTCGATCGCCTGACAAAGGAGAGAGAAAGAGAGCGAGAAACGACGATCGCCCACCGCATCTCCCGCATCTTAGGGGGTTCGTCCTCGTCCCGCGGCAGCCGGGGAACCGGTTTCGCGCAGCCGCTGGAATTCCAAGCTTTCGCTCGAAAGCGAATTCCATCGATAAAAAGGGAATCGCGCCGCGCGGTGAGGTCGTCTCTCGTACACGGGCTTATCCGTGCGTGCCGATGCTACAATCGGTCGGCTATTTTTGGCGACACACCATTGACACCGGCGCGGGCGATGCCCGAGCGACGCAAGGCCGAGGCTTCGCGCGTTTCACGCACGTGAGAACGCGGTGGCGAAGGTGGCGTCGCGAAGGTGGCGTGAACACATACGAATGCGGACGATTACACTAGTCGACAAATAAAAACTTTTTTAACATGAATTAAATGAGATTCTTAATCGTTTTTGTGCTCAATGAATACAAAAATATCAATAAGAACTCTGTAGAATTTCATAACTTTCTTGTTATTGAAGTATTTATCAGAACGTCATTTTTATATTGAATGAGATCCCTCGCAAGAGCAATAACTAAATAAATATGAACCATACAAAAACGAGTAAATAGAAAATTACTGCTGTACATAGGAAGAGTTACTTATTTTTATTCAAAAACGGTATAAATAAATAGTAGACATCGTTTAAGTGTCACCGTTGCGCTTCTAATTATTTCATAAAAAATTATAGTTCTTTGAAAAATATCTGCTTTATTTTCCTTCAATCATTTTTACGATATATCGCGAGATGGGTTTGAAGTTTTCCTTCTCACATCACTTTTACTTTGTAAAATTTAGAATTTTCCTCTTATGACGTATACAATAGATGCGAAACATATTTTTATCCTGATTTGTAATTCGACAACCGAAATGTAGGCTTTCTTTCTTTTATAAGTGATCTACTTTCTGATTTCATAATGAAACAGCCATACATATAATAAAATTTATTTGGTGCATTTATACAAGATCTACGAGAGAAGAATTCATCATATTTAAATTTTCAAAAACAAATCCTTTTAATTATATAAAAATAACATTATTTTTTGAATATCATGAAAAACAGTCAACAGGAAACGAAATATAGGTTTTACATAAGCTGCTTTATTAACCAGTATTATTTTTCATAAAACATAAATTTCTCTTTTTTTACAACATTTCTTTAAATTTGTCTTCCAGTATATTATACGCAGAGAACATACCATTTAAAAATTGACAGAATTTTTAACTTTATTTATAATATAAAAATAAAAAAAATTAAATCTCTCTTTTTCTTTTTCTCTTTCTCTCTTGCGTGTGTATGTGGAAAGAAAGCAAATTTATTAAATCAATAATACTTCACAATAATTATCAATAATTACTTTTATATGGAAAACATTTGATTAAATTTCTTTTATTGTGTAAAGTACACAATGCAAGATAGCGACAAAACGTCTTACCATTCTGATTCATCCAATATTTTACAAAATAAACGCCTGGATTTAACTTTAAAGTTTCAAATGTTATACTCATCTAATGTGTATTCGTTGATAAAATTATGGCGTATAAATAAGATAAATATATATCAATAATTATTCTCTAATTATTTTTTTTAATTGTTGAGCACATAATCGTGTCATAAATACGATGGATATCAATCATTCGAACATTTGATAAGTGGAACTCATTGGCCGTAATGTTTTCGAATACGTAATAATCAATTTGTAATCCACTCTGCGGCTCAAAGTAATTATAACATCGATTTACGAATGTTTTTGCAAGTGCGCAACCACACCGTAGAATTTTCACTTCGTTATACAACGCATCTCATCTCTCTCTTTCCGCCTCGGCGTTTCCAATTACGGTGAGTTTTTTCGTAAACGGTCGGATAACGGCGGAATAGTCGATAGCGCGCTAGCGATGTAAATTTCAGCTGCGAGCGATCCGAGAGGCTTTTAAGTTGCAAATAGATCCGTAAAAGGTAATTTGGCATGGAAAATCATTTCGAGACATCGCCCGGTGCATTTTGTAAAGCGATGCACCGCGCGATCCACGCGGCGGACGCGAACGCAATGACGCGCCGAGTTAACGCGAGGTCAGCTCCGCATCCCCGGTTTAATTAAATTTCGTTCGGATTTTTAGAATTACCTCACGTGTTCGACGTCCGGCGAGTCGCACTCTCTCGCGAGTGACGTGATTGTCGCTACAATGATACAACGGCATGCGCGTCGAATGCGTGCGTGCATGCGTGCGTGCGTGCGTGCGTGCGTGCATACGTGCGTGCGTGCATACGTTGTAATGAGATAGTATAGAAATAAAAATCTGCGTACTGCACGTACATTTTCTTGCTTCTGAAGAGCTCCAAGAGTTCTGATGCATTCCGATGCAGCGACACGAGGTATTTCTGTTAAGTAATCCGTTAAGTATTTTGCTTTTTCAAGTTTTTTTTAAAGAGTAGCCAGCCGCGTTAATTTGTATATGTTTTTTAAGTTTTAGTATATAAAATTTTATTCTTCGTATTGTCTGCGCGCGTGAATCCTCGTTTTAATCGTGTCACTCATTCTGTTATTTTCACGCAATACATTAACGCCTCGTAAGAGCTCTGGCAATTTAATTTTTTTTTAACTTTACGATTTTGTACAATCCAAATACAAACTAAAATACAAACTAGTTTGCATACATATGATATACAGTGATAATTTATTTAGTAAGCATGATTAATTTTAAAGCAAACTTTCTGTTTTTATCTCAGTACTCTAATTACTTTTAATTTTTTTTTCATTTTCCTGTTATTATTTTTCTAATTACATTAAACTGCAGCTATGCTCATTATTACATCCAAATGCTGTAATCCCGTTCATATATGTTAGCCCGCATCTCATAATGCGATCATCCCTCGTGCGACACGGCGCTCATTCAATTTGTTTAATTATAGCCATTATCATTTTAACAAAAGAAAGAAGTTAATTTAATCGGGAATTGGTCAACCAAATCATAATAGACCTCATAAACAAGGGCATCGGAATCGATAGCTTCACCCCCGATCCCAAGTTAATTAAATCTCGCTTCGATTTTTCGAATTACTACGCGCCGCACGCGGCGAACCGTACGCGTCCCGCTGCTTTAATGGAATGACACGATTTTCACGGGTGGCTTTCATTTAGCGTGACGCAGTCGGCAGCTGCTTTTATGCATATTCGCGCATCGTGAGCCGATCTCATTTTTAACGACGTCATTATGCGGATTTATAACGTTAACGTTTGATTACCCATCATTAGCGTCCCGCAACGAAGTTTCTTTCTGCGAAATATTTAACGACAATTTTACCAACGATTGCTAAATCTGTATTTACTTTTAGTCGTAAGAGTCTTTAGCACAGAGTGACATTGGAAATGCTATCGGTGGCAAGGTAGTATTTTTTAATGAGGTTGTTCGAATTTGTTTCGACGACATTTTAAATGCTGTCCTAATTGTGAAACTACTTAACATTAAATATTAACTTGTTTTGGCAAATTAACCATCATTAGTCTCATTTATTTATTTATAGAAACAGTAAGCTCGGACGAAATACAAGTGTCTGCTACTTATTTATTTAGCTAAAACGTATCTAATGTATCGTACCCTTACTGTGAAACAACTTAAAAGTGACACAACTTAAAAAATTAAGTTTCACAGAAAAGGGGAAAAACTATTTGGCAAAAAATTATTGACTAGTTAAATAATATCAGGAAAAAGAATATATTTTCTACATAATCAAATGTTATCTTCGCGCACAATCTTTAAAAAAAAACCACTCTTTTTAAGTTGTAATAATTTTTTATAAAAATCACCTTTTTTTGAGGTGTGACAATTTGGACAATTTGTTTTATAAAGTTAAATTAGTTCACATTTGATGATTGATAGGGAAATGTTTACCTTACTCATTTATAGTAACCTGGAAATCACGTTTTTTGAATTGTGTTATTTTTAAAATAAGGAATATGTCGATTTCTTATTATTAAAAATCTTTAAGATGTTTCATCTTTTAATAACATCTTCGAAGACTTTTTTCACGTTTTTACTAGATACTTAAAGCGATACAGAGACATCTGAGTCGCGTGATTCCTGAGACCGCGTTTTCTACATCTCTAATCGTCGATTGCAGAGCAGAACAGAAGCAATTTTTTACGTTAGCTGCATAAATTAAGTTTCTAACGATTAAACGATGAAAGTAGGATCGTAAAAGCGACTCGATGCCGCTTACGCGACTTTAGAGTTCCTGTACTCCGAGACGGTTATAATCAATGACAGCGCTGTCGCGCAAACTTATTGTCAACCTAAAATCGCTCATAAAAAATTTACATTTGATCAAAATAAATTTACTTTAAAGCCGTATTTTGACAGCTTCCCGGTGGCGACATTAACTGCGTCATATTTTGAGAAATGACTGCAAAATGCCCGGTAACACGATATTTACATACATACGCGCGAATGCGCATACAACGCGTCGCACAAAGCAATAATATAAATTTCATGAACGTTTCATAAATACAAACCCCGTGAATATTTGATACGCACGCTGGCGACACAATGCAGTTTATAATGCGATATTCATCTTTGAACGCGACACGTGCGCAAAGAGGACATGCGAATTAAAGCAAGTTCATCCGACGGAAATTATTTTCGATTATCATCATCGTTGACATCTGATACGATCGGGCAAATACTCAAAATGGGATTCTTTTCGGAATCAACAATGTAATTAAATTTGGACTGGATATTCATCAGATCATTGAAAGCTCGCCTGACAAATAATAATTTAACTGGCATTCAAATCGATTTTTTAGAGTCTAGAGCATTCAGTATTTCTTCTTCAAATCAAAAAGAATTTGAAGTAATAAAAATCGATTAATAAAATAATCCAAATTTAATGACTTCGATATTGACTTCGAAAAAGATCATATTTCGAGCGATCGTATCAGATGTGTTAAATGCAACTTTCGCTTAAATTAAAGGAAGAAAAAAGGAAATCATCCACACGGGGAGACGGGTCTGCCGTTCGTCACTGTTGTAGACTCGTGAAAGCGCATGCGACGCGCGTGCGGCGTGAAAGTACGTCCTCGCCGAGTTTGGACAAAATGTGCCTTGTGTTACGGGTCGGCGGGTACATATACTCTCGACATATTTTTCTTGCTCTCCTGCTTGCCGTCGCAACCCCGTTTCTCTCGTTCACTCCCTCTCGTTATTTCGGCGCATCGCGAACAAGTACTTATATGTCCACGTGCGCGTGACGCACGTCGCGATCAAAAACGTGGCAAAAGTGGAAAATCGACATTTCCGTGATAGAAACGAACGTCTGCTAAACTTTCGGATCGTAGCACAACCAATCTGCCGGAAAAAGCGGAATCATTGTGTTCTAATATCTTCAACTATCCATTTTGCACCTGAATTTTGTGATAAGTTATCACTGATAACAGCTGTGATTATTAATTGATCTCACTTTATTGCATTATATCACTTAGAAATTTTTGCAACATAGTTAAAGTTTTTTTAGTTAAACTGAGTAGAATAAAATCTTTTATAACATATTTATAAAAATATTTGATAGACAAAAGAACGATTTTGCTGAACATATTTAAACATTTAGATAAATCTGATAATTTTTTTGGACCATTAAAATAATTATGTAGGAAACTCAAGCATGATAAACAATACTGCAAAAAGTTTTGACATTTTAGTAACCAGCGTTAATCCTACATAATTGTTTTGATAATTCAACAAAATTATTTTCAGATCTATATCTAGCTAAATTTTTGGATATTTCAGCAAAATCATTTTTTCCTTGTATCGATATAACATCTTTTAAATAAAAATATTAAATCTCATCAAATTGAAGATTCACATAAAATTAAGATAAAATAAGATGAAGCTTTATTATATATTTATATTCATAAAGCTTAAGTTATAAGCTTTATAATATAGCATAATATAGCTATATTATTAATCGTTTATAATATTAATAATTATAACTATCTAGATATTTTCATTTAAAAAAGTCCTTATTACGGTTCGTCAAAGAATTTTATAATTATTGGTTTTCCCGATTATTAATAATCATTGCAGTTACAAATACATTACCCCCTTTCTACTGTGACATTTCTGACATTTCTATGACAGTTCTATTTGTAAATCTCACAGCTTTATCGCGATATATTGTCTATTTTACGAACTTTCAAAATATGTACGTTTTCGCATCTCACTACACATGTATTACAAACTATTGTACAAAATATTGTACGAAAAATGGCAGATGATAAAGCGCTACAATTCCTTCCAGCACGTTATTGCATCGATATTTCTGCGAAAATATTGCAGCTTCGAGATGATCGACATAATTCTGCTGCAGAGGAAAGCGTGCCGCTTTCGTTCGATAGCATCCGTCTTCCATTTAACGCGTCTATTTAACTGCTGACACTTTACACATCGGCACTCAGGTGTCAAATAGATAGTTGTTCTATATAACGGAAACCAGACGACAATTTTTGTTACATTGAAATAAAAATATATTGAAAAAGTTTAATCCTTGAAACATTTATACAAGACTAGATATTATTTATTTTTCTTGTACTAATATGGCGAATCGCTGATCAACCAGTCAATATTACAATGAAAGAATGATTTTGCTGAGGGATCTAAAATTTTGCTGGAAAATAATTGTTGGGCCATCAAAATAATTTTGTTGGAATTTTAAAAATAGTGAGTAATGCTGCAAAAAAATTTGAGATTTCAGCAACTAATGAGCGTTCTGCATAATTATTTTGATAGTTCAACAAAATTATTTTTCTGATCTCTATCCAGCTAAAATTTTAGATCTTTCAGCAAAACCATTTTTTCCATATACTCATTTTTCCCTTTACACAATAATACCTAGAATATATATTCAGAAGTTGATAGCATATTATATTAATAATTATAAGTGTAAAATTTTAATAATCTCTTTTTTAGAAAAAAGGAATTCTAGAATTCTATTTATCAATTTTTACGAGAATGTTTTGCAAGATTAAAATTTTTCATATATAATATTTTTTATTGATCTTTTATAAATTATGTATAAATTATCCTTAGAAAAGAAAACTGCGAAAAGTGTGTATATTTTTATTATAACAATGTTATTTATTTTACACAGCATTCTCATATAGCAAATGCGGTCAAAGTTTAACCCGAAATGTTGATAAAATATCTTAACAGAGCATGAAAATGAATTATATAAAAGTATACTTCTCCATTACAGCGTAGATGACGAAACTCCGAGAAACTAACAAGAAACTTCCAAGAATATTACGTTTAAGTTCTTAATGTGCTCACTTTTATATCAGAAAAATATTTCTCTATCTCTCTCTCTCTCTCTCTCTCTCTCTCTCTCTTTCTCTCTCTCCTTCGGACAAAACATTTCAAGTAGCTATAAATTAGATCGAACATCGTATCGCTTGATGCCACTATCTAGATAATTCGAATTTTACCGATATTGGATTATATTGCATGACTAGCATACATAAGAAATTCTTTTCAATATTACTCCTAAATAATATCATAGTTGAAGTTAAAACATAATATAGAAGCGTGTATATTGTAAATATTCTCTCAAAATACTTTTATTTTCTAGATTTTGATATAAAATTTTATGAATATAATATAAAATTAAAATCAGATATATGTAATTATTCAGCTTTTCATTTATTCACAAATAACAGAACAACGAAATAACACGACACTCAAAGCAATAAATCTTATAATACAGCACTTAAGGGCATATGAAGCAATCAGAAAATATTATACACGTTTAGAAAGTTCTATTTCGAAATTACTGTATCAATTCGAACACTTATTTACCGATGCTGAACTGAATACTAACAATATTTAACGATCGATAGACTATCCGACTAATAGACTAAAAAAATTCTCAATGCCTCAACATAGCCTTAAGGTGCCTATCTCCTGTCAGTGCTGCATCTTTTTAATATCCAAGCGAATGCGCCCTGTTCGCAGAGCCATTTATCGAAAGCTGCGGATCTCCAAGAGAAAACGGAACGTCATGTAACATTTACCGCGAATGCTCGTCGAGCGATTCACTCGACGTAATCCGCTAAATCTTTCAGGCGTGTTCACCAGCTAAGCCCGATAAGGGCCCGCGGTTCTCACGACGAATTCTTGCTGTTCGTCTCTCGTAAGGAGGCTCGTGCGCCGAATAATGCATCGGCTAGGTCACTTCAACAAGACTATGAATTAAATGGACCACATCATTAGATGCTGAAAGAGCTAGACGAATATTTTACCTATGTATTTTTTACTCCAAACTTCTAGTTTCTTATTTTAAATAAAAAATTATACAGATTAAATTTAAATTAATTTAAAATTTCTAATTACGACAATCACATTAGATTATAATATTAGAAGTGAGAGAAATCTATTTTTTAAATGGATTACATCGTTAGAGCGCCGGATGCGAAAGATATAGCTGTTAAACAAATACGTTGTATATGTTTTTACTCTAAACTTCTTATAATTTCTTATTTATTTTAAACCAAAAAACATCACAACAAATGAGAATATTTTTTCATGTATTAATATTTGCCTTCTACAAAGTGGATTTGTAAATTTTAGTATTATTTCTGTTTTCTATCTCATTTATATCTAAATCTTATATAAATTATATATATAATTACATATAAAACTTATTCTCTTCGAATACATAATTGCATTCATAAATAATACATAAATAAGGATAAACAAGCCAATGAGAATTGCGGTTATAAGTGCATACAAATTATAGAATTTATATTGTGTATTTATATTATGTATTATGAATTTATATTATGTAATTTACTACAAAATTGTGAACACAGATGCAATCATCAACGCAAATGTTTCGACCAACAGCTCTAATTTTCTTTATTACAAAAACATTAAAAATATAATAATTAAAAAAATAGATAAGTCCTTGATGTGCAAATTAATAAATAAAATAACTAAATCCGCGTGCGAAACATACTAAGTCTGGTATATGATTGTATTCCTATCTCTAAGATATCAAATTATTCTAAATTATTATACGCTGACTCTTCAAAGTGGCTTTATCCTGTTTATTCGGAATAATAAGGAACTTTGAAGGACGCAAAAAAACGGGAATGTGCGCGCGCGATCAGGCGCCGCACCAGCGAACATTGAGCAACGTTCGTCTTTTCCGAGCGTTCTCGCGTATTTTACCGGCTTCTGCAGCAATTTCCTTCAGACACTTTCCGACCGATTTTCCAACTCGGCGCCGGCGACCGACTCGCCGGTATTTATACGCGCGTTCTGCCTTTCGACCTACTTTCGTTTGCACGACTTTCAAGGCCTCGATCGCGCGCCGGTTTTTCCACATTTAACACCGCTATGAGATGACGGATTATACGTGTCAGTTTATCTGTAATCGATGTCATTCGCGTTTGCCGAGAGCTACATCACGTAAATGAGTGCAAATGCGCTCGCTGTCGTTACACGCGAAATATCACCACGATCGAAATATATTGCCGTTTAATTATTAGCAGGGCTAGAATGATTTACATCAATTGATTAAATCAGTGATTTAAATCGTGATTTAAATCAAATGATTTTTTTTACCAAAAAAATCGTGAATTAGATTAAAATTTTAATTGTTAATTTTCATTATGATTTAATTATGCCCAATACTGAATGTACTGTGCAGTAATTTTACAAAAGAAAGAAGGATGTATGAACATACGGACATATTTCGTATATCATTATATATTGGGTAGGATCTCCGAGATTGCGACTTCTTTGTTTCTTTTTTTCAGTTCTTGATTTTTGAAAACTTAGAAATGCGTTAGGAAATGAAAAATATTAAGTAAGTTTTTACATTTAAATATACGTTCAGCTTCGTGAATAAAAAATTATGTATACAAATTTAAGTATTCAAATATATATTCATTAAAAAATAAGTTTATTTTATTCATAAGAGTTATTGATAAAAATTAATTTAAAATTAAAGGTTTTCGCTTGACTATTTTGAATCTTAAGTGTTTGAAATTACTAATTATTTACAATAAATTGAAATGTTGTAAGCTTAATAAAAAAAACAACATGTTTATTATTTTGTAATAAAATTTAATTATTTTCTTACTACTAAAAATAATTAACTCGAACAATAAATCTAATTTAAATTTAAAAAATCTGATTCAAATAAAAAAATCTGATTTTTTGGATTTTTTTTAAATCATGATTTTTTTCTAGCCCTGATTATTAGACAAGCCGCTAATTAAAATTTATTACATCGTAAAAGTTGTCCAGATAACGTATCCAATCAAAGTTCAAGAATTATGATTTCGCATTATTTTATTGTTCTTGATGTTTTTAAATAAATAAAAAATTAATAACTAAAGTAGTTACTTAGTTTCAATCATTTTTTATGACTCAATTATATTAATTCGATTAACTAAATTTTTATTTGTTAATTTTGAAATGACAACCTTTAGAAAATTCTGGAAAAATTATTTATTTCCGACATGAATAAACAATAATATTTTTCAAATAAACAATAATATTTTAAATTACTTCTCTAAATATTTGATTCAATGGTCCTCGCATCTATTCATGTCACTTTTTTTCATTTAAATCTTAATAATCTTTTATTACGTATATTCAAATATGAAAATAACGAACAGGTTTTTTTACATATTGTTTCGCTGTATATGGCTGTGCAAGCCGGAAATTTTCCAACAATTTTTTTTTGATGAACCATTCTTGTGACATGTACATTGATGATGGGTAATGGAGAAAATTAAGAGATGATATTCTATGACATCGTTGGGAGGCACTACCTCCAATGGAACTGTTAATAATAGTGTTGTGTGTGCAATAGCAGTGACATTAGTATTCTACTTCTATCTTGCCGGTACAACGACCCGATCGGCTGAATAGCCACATCGTAGACGCGTTTAATGGGAGCTGCGGCATGACGCGGTGCCGAGACAGAAAAATTAGATTATTCATGAAATTGACTATTTGAAGAGCATCCCACGATATACAAAGCGACCCTCGTCAGCGTGCGATTATAAGAAAAAATTGCTACGATAATGTAATTGTTCGCGACACAAATGGAGGCGTCACCGACGCACAGTAGATAATTTAATGTATAACAAAATCGATAACTTATCACCGCTTTAGCGCCGTTGCGCGAGCAGATTAAAAAAAAAAAAACGCAACCACATTTTTAATCAACCATTTTGCAACCATTTTGCCATAATTGCGAACTTTGTTACGCGGAGAAACACTATATTCTTATGAATAATGTATTAGTCATAATGAAAGTATTAAGTTTCGTGAGATAAATCAGAACACAAAAATTACGGAGTAAATACTGTAATTAAGTATAAAATATTATAATTTTCATTACTAAGTGAAGTTTCTAATTTTTCCTAGAATTCTTCCTCTTAACCTTTTGACGTTTTTTTATTATATTATCAGTTCATAATTTCTAAAATCAGCATCTGTTTTGATTAAATCGAGTTTTTGTTGATTTTTTTTATTGCTTTTAATTTAGTCAAATTCGTCGATGTTAAATGAGAATGTTATCTCTAATACATTTAATCATTAGAGTTAGTTACAGTAAATTCTGAAGCTTCTTCTTGAACCATTCTTACATTGATGATGGATTGATGATGGAAAAAAGTAAGTAATGTTAAAATCATTCTTCAAAAAATTTCCGAGATTAACCCATGCAGTAAAGCTCCAGGTCCCTATCTTAAATAACTTCAAGAAATTCGCTATTAGAATCAGAAGATTAAGATGACTGTCGACATCATCCATGGTTTTTCGGAAAAAAAGTCTTATTATTCCTTCTGACAAATTGGGGTAGGATGGGCTACACGTGGAATCGGATTTAGTGAGAAAATCGACTTTCGGCGAGTAGTCAGACTTGCTCTTGCCAGCGAGTCCGCCGCAGCTGATCTGATCTCCCACCTCTCCATCTCTCCCGTATCTCTATGTGTTACTCAGCCGCCTCTATAGCAAGCAACGGCAAATTGGACCTGCTCGGCCCGCTTGTTGTATTCACAGTTGGTATGAGACTGACGTACGATCTCTCACGGGGAAACCGCGTGGGTGGAGCCGGTTGTGTGTGTTCCTTATTTTTACCGATTGCGCTGCCCGCTGGAATTGTATTCCGAGCTCCGACAGTTTCCATTGCTACAGCATACAAGAGACGCACTATATCCACGTATGTACGAACGTATGTACACAGTCGAACGCAATAGCAACGTTTGCCGAGTGGAAATGCTCTTATCATGCCTTCAAATTTTTCTTTCACTTTTATCTTCAACCCGTCCGCTGTTGTAGTACCACGAGAAGAATGGTAAATGGAGAATGATCCCTAACAAGGGTTTGCACGCGAGCGTTAGAGAAGCAAAAAAATCAGCAATGTCAAGTCAAGAACATTAATTTATTAATATAATCAAAATAATAATTATTAATTATATTAATTATTAGCATTGTAAACAAAAGCCTTTTTTTTTGCTCTTGATTCGTTTTTACTTTTCGATGATGAAATTCTTATCTTTGAGAACATCCAATAAGCTACGTTTATTATTTTGCAGCTCTGTTAAATTTATGACACTCTTTTAGTTACGATCTAATCATCTCTCTTCTGTACCTAGGTGGTCTAGTCTGTGCGCTGCTCATACAATTTCCTCATCACGCGCAGCTTTTAAGATATCGGCATGCCGCGTATAATCCTCATTCAACTATGACTATCATAGATACCCCGCAGGAACGACGTGAAAATTAAATCGTCTTTGTAAGCTCGACCACGGTCGATTTTCCAACCGAAGTTAAAATTGAATTGTGCATCAATGTGGGCAGGCAACGTAGGTTAAGGAGAGATGCAGAATCGAAAGGAGAAGAAGGGTGATACGTGTCGAGAGGCCGACCAAAGGCATTGTAGCGCTAACTAACTGGTTGCTCGGCCGTCTTCTTCGCGTGCGTTCGTTCCGTCGTGTCCGGCGTTTCGGTTGACCCGGCCTAACCCTCACGACGTCTATCCGCGTCGAATCCTCTACATGGCACGGCGGACGAGGTGGTTTATCGGCCGGAACGGTTCTCACAGGGCACTGGACTCACAGCACTCACGGTGCGCCTGAACCTGACCTAAGCCAACCGAGTGACGACCGATCGCCGCCAGGAACGCCAACAATGCAGGCTTTGCTCGTTGATGCCTGCTGCGAAAGAGGCATCGCGTTTATTGTCGATAGGTTTGATGGAACGTTAAAGGGGCAAGCATGAGTTGGCTCGCGTAATTTTAATTAATCCCCTAACGGCGGCGTTAGTCGTTTAGAATACGAATTGGCTATTGACTGAACGCGAGATATGTAACACTTATCGCTTAGCTTCACTTAGTTTTATCAAATTTAGATCATTCCAACTCGTGCATTCCTTCAGAAATTGATAGTTTATCAAGTTTAGATAATTCTCTCGATCGTTACTCGACACTCTTTCGAAAATTAATTTGGAGCTTTTTAAACATGTAGAAAATAAAAAATCACGCGTCTATTCAAATATTTTTATATTATATATATTTCTTATATTATAGTATATTATGTATATTCTTCTAATTCTGACCGTTAATTTCTCTTAATCGTATATTAACTGCAGAATTTGTTAAACGCTAAATTAATGGATCATAAATAAAGCGCCGAAACGAAAGTCCCGTTAATGAGGACTTGAAACGTAGGCGAGAATTATAAGGGTAACCAAGAGTCGGAAGAGGTCAACTGAAATGATTTCTGTGCATTAGATGTACAAGAAACTGCGAAATTAGAAAAAATTAAGAATCGGCTATAAATTCATGCTTAGTTGCAACGTCATTATGCGGATATTGAGGTTGCTTTGAATTAACTATTCACAAATCATTATTGCAACGTTCACCACTTTGCATGATCGACGAGAATTTTGTAATTCGCAATTAAGTCGGGAGAAAGGATTGTAATTTGCGAACCGCGTCACTACATCAACGCTGTCTCAAGCTTAACGTTTATATAATCTGCTAAAATGGTCAAAGTATATAGGTCGCAGATGATTATAATTGCAGAACCATTTCTCTCAAGAATTCTGATTAAATTAATCACCATAATTAACTTCATTCCTCTTGCGCCAGTGTTATCCCTCTTACTATTTATCTTACAAACAACATAAACGCAATTCTTCCAAAAACATTGTTACTAAAATTTTTATTCTAAATACTTATAAAATACTATTTGTTACTAAAATACTCATTCTCGCCAAATCGTCCTTATATCTTTCTTTAAGGGGGTAATATCACCTTGTGATCACTAAAAGTAGAGTCATTTTTCTTTAATTATTATAAAAAAATGGAAAGATTTATTAAGATTCGGGTTTAAACATATGAAAGTACAAGTCCTAAGGTACACAAAAAAATTTTTTTAATATTTTTCAAAAACAAAATGGCGGCGTGGCAGCTCTCACAAAATAATCCTTTTTTTTCCCTTGCCGTACCTCTACAGATCGCAATTTTGCACCTAGAGCAAAAAACCWWAGTTTTTCTGAAAATATGRCCGAAAATCTAGTGAGCATCGTAGGGTTTTTTTGAAAAATTGATTTAAAAAAAATGGCATCGATTTAAATTTTTTTCCTTTTTTTTTTCGAAAAAATCGCTCGAAAATCGGCTATAGAATCGGCAAATTTCAATTTATCGAAAAAGTCGTACGATGCTCACTAGATTTTCGGCCATATTTTCAGAAAAATTTTGGTTTTTTGCTCTAGGTGCAAAATTGCGATCTATAGAAGTACGGCAAAGGGAAAAAAAAGGATTATTTTGTGAGAGCTGCCACGCCGCCATTTTGTTTTTGAAAAATATAAAAAAAATTTTTTTGTGTACCTTAGGACTTGTACTTTCATATGTTTAAACTCGAATCTTAATAAATCTTTTCATTTTTTTATAATAATCAAAGAAAAATGACCCTACTTTTAGTGATCACAAGGTGATATTACCCCTTAAAGACGCAAAATATTATTTCTTTGCGTATAAATTTTTCACATTATTAGCACTTTATAAATTATATTATGTTATTATAAGTCTACTTTCATCCTATCTTCCATCCACGTTCTTGTGTCTCATTATATGATTATCGATACAAAAAAGTTAGATGGATATTGTGCGTGTAGTGGTCGCGATAAAATTGAAGGGGAACGCGGAAAAACTTGGCGTTTCTATTTAGCGCGTTCTATAAATTCCGGAAGGCCAGCCACGAGACGATCAGTGTGATATGCAAGCAAGAAATAAAATTGATCTTAGAAGCTGAAAAAGGCTATCATGTAAAGGCTAGAAAACGATGTTGTTTTTGGACTATTGGAATATTGATTTCCTAAAATAATATTTCATCACGAGCAAGCTGTGTTGATGTCCGCGCGCGCAAATGAAATTGGTAGTCAAAAAGATGTCGGAGATAAATCAAAGAAATTAATTGTCCTTTGCTTTCATCTATCAATTGCCGTTATAAAATGATAGCTATAAAATCTACATCGTAAATAATTAGCTTTTTTTGTCATTAAAGAAATTATTGTTATATTATCGTAAAAAAGACTTGGAAATTTACAAAATAGAATTAATTTTAATCAGTGTTTTATAGCTTTATGATTAAATTTCTCATTTTTTATTTAATTTTGTTCAAATCACATAATTAAGTTTAAACTAATAATAAACAGTAAACAAATATTTGTTTTTCAACGTATACTTAAATTATATGTACATATTCTTATCATATTAAACACAAATAATTAATCGCATTTATTATGCTTATTAATAAATAAATAATGAAAATATCAGTTCCTCTTTTTCTCTCACTCTCCGAATGGATACACGTCAACTTTGCGTGAATGTTTGTAATGTTAATCTTAAAAAATTTATTTGTCATTAAATATTATATATTACCAACATAAATTACATAATTCATGAGCGTATTAAATGCGCATGTGTGCACATTCAATTAATTACTTCGTTATTACCGATTGGATCAATTTCGAAAACGAACCGCGTTCGTGTGAGCTAACGCGATTTCGTAACATAAAAAGGATAGTGATATACGCTTATCAAGGGATCGGTGATCAGTTGGCTTCGCGTAGGTGAGAGCCGTCGTCATTTCTTTTGCGACCTCGGCGACAATGAAGCACACACACTCTCTGTGCGCTAGATGGTAAAGTACTTTAGCGGTTAGACAAACCGCCGAGGTGGCGCGTCGCAAATCGCCCGGCAAGATCCCCCAGGTGTAACGGTGTCGCAAATCTTGCCTCGGGAGAAGTAGGTACCGCCGCGCGGGGTTAAGATCGACTCGGATTACGTAACGATCAGCTGGGAAGTTCCTACGCTGATTTATTTACGGGCGTAATCTCCGGCGACGATGAAGCATCAGTCTACCCGTCCGGGGTTCGCATTAATACCGGTTCAGTCATCGTAAATTCCGCATGTTTTCAGTTAGACGAATGTAGTTGGGCGACTTAAGCCCCCGACCCTCTCCCCAATCGCCGCTCTATTCCGTTTCGTGTTACGTTACCGGAGTTACCGGTCGATTCGAGAGTGGATCAGCCAATAATGGGAGGACTCGTCGTTTTAACGCGGGGAACATCCTCTATCCCAGAAAATATCCTCCACGCGAGAGGAATAAATTTCTTCGAGATGGCCCGTGTGGGAAAAGCAAAAGTACAGTTGACTTATGACCGTGATAAGAATTATAATCGTTCGAACGAAATGTTATACAAGGATTATGTATATTATAAATCGTGCACTCCCTCATATAAATTATAGTTTTTCTGGTTTTAGAATCGATTTGTTCTTCATGAAAAATCTTTTATATAAATACATGTTACATACCAATTATTAAAATTATTAAAAAAAAAACATTTAATCGAGTAAAGAATAATTTTAAATCTAATAATTTAAAAATTAGTTACTCTTGTCTTTTTGTTATTTTCTTTAATAAATAGCATTGTATCGATGTATTCATAAGTTAAATTTCATTATTAAATTTGACAGCTAAATTAAACTTTTCTCTCCGAGCGAGAGATGATAAATAAACACGCACAAAAATCGCTCCGCAAGCAATAAAACGAAATAACGCGAATTTTCACAATTTTTCAAGCTAATCACTCTCTTCCAGCTCATAATTCATCATCAGCTAGAAACTTCATTGCCGGTGCGAAAAAATAACACTACTTACACCACGAAACGCGGCGGGCAGAAAACTCGAAAAAAAAGCCGGTAGACCGACACTTGACAATGGTTCACAAGAAACAGGGTGGTTTTATGCCTCCGCCTGGAATTCGCGACGGCGGCCTGCCACGCAGGATTTCCCCTGTGTCACCGGGTTACCGTACTCTCCCTCTCCCCGATAACGAAAGCAAGAAGTTTCGCTTAACTTGCGCGTCGCGCGGAAATTCTCCCGGCGGAATATGGCCGCGCGGCTTAACTGCGGACGCGGCCTCGCAACAACGAAACTTTCGACGTGCCGGGAAGAAAACGTTTTCTGCGAAGCACTCGCTACGGCGGCCTAAACAAGACAAGAGTTCTCTCGCCGTCTCGTAATTTATCACCGTGACTAACTCATTCTCGCTATATTCCTCGAGTTTCGCGTTCTCAAACATGGATCATAATGCCGTGCAAAGTTGAGATTGTGAGTAATAAAACGGGGTTCTATTTCAATAAAATGCACGTGTCATCAGAAAATGAGAATGTGCTCTCGTAGTCGTAAAAAAGCAGATTAATAAAGAGATGGAAGGGACGGAATGAATAAAGTCCGCGGAAATTGTGATGTTTGAAAGACATAATACTCATTATTTATAACCATCTATGCTGCGGTCTAAATTACCGTGGAAGAATATTATATAACGTATATCTTCATACCGCTTTAAAGTTGGACGTTATAGGAGACAGTCGATTCTTTGAACAGTTCTCTTCATCTCGCTGAAATCTCGTATCCGTTTCGTATCGAATATATAAAGAGACGTCGCATACGTTTCGCGAATAAAGAGTCGTCGCGGCCGTTTCTCTCGGATAAAGAGATATCGCATCCGTTTTTCGAATAAAGAGATATCGCGCGGATATCCCCGCCGAGGCGAGCCGGGTGGTGCGTCTCGCTTCCAATAAGCCGGCATCGTAAGCGAACTTCACAATATTACCTCGCGGAGCAATAACCGCGACTGCAACTTAAAGCGGTTATAATGGGAAACAGAAACTCTCGTAGCTGTCAACCTCACCTTTTTCATTTCCAACTTACTCGCACCACCGCGATATTTATTCCTCCGGGTCGTACGAGATGCCGGCGAATGTAGGGGGCAAACGATAGCCGGAAAAAGCAGCGTGCGACGCGACGCGTCCCAGACACAATTTCCGTCTTGGTTTTCGAGTGCTCGCGGAAACTTATTTTCTAATGCCATCCACCTTTAAACCCCTTCTCCACCCCTCGTTTCTCTACGTGCATTTCCGACACGTTAATTATCCCGCCCGTAGCACGCATGGACGGCGAATGTCGAGAAAAGCTTGTTACTCTTGGAAATTCGCCGACAACATGGAGGAAATTTCGTGAGTACAGAGCGTACAGGACGTTTCCTTCCGTGCGAAATGGATTGTGCGATCAATAAGCAATTTTTGTCATCTTATTTCCGTCGGGGAAAATTTTATAATATAAACACATTATTAAAAAATGACAAACTCTTAATCTTTTCGTGCCTGACTTTTTTCTAGGAATAATTAGCATCTAATTCACGTCTTATTAAAGGTTTTTGGCTGAAATATCAATTGTTTCAGTTCACGGAAAGAATGATTTTATTGAGAGATCTAAAATTTTGCTGGATACAGATCTGAAAATAATTTGTTGGATCATCAAAATAATTTTGTCGGAACCTTAAAAATAATGAGCAACGCTGCAAAAAATTTTGATTTTATTTTAGCGACTAGTTCGAGCGTTCTACATAATTATTTTGATTGATAAAATTTTAGATCTTTCAGCAACCGTTCTTTTTGTGTATATACATACATATATACCAGAGGTGCTTCGACTGTAGCATAAATATAGTAATATAGTAAGAAACAAGACTATAAATATAGAATGTAGAATATATTATATTGTATAAAGAAGCCATATAGTGAGAGTAGATTGCGTGAGCGTCTATAGTTATTAAAGGTATGGATGGATGAATGGATCAAATATATAAACCAAGTCCCCTTCTTGGCTTTTATATATTAATCTGGCTGAAGAGAAATAAATTCTATTCATATATACATATATACGTACATACACACCAACTTACATGTGAATAAAATTTAGCATTTTTGTCTGCCACATTGAATCCGCCATTTTAAAATTAAGCAACGATTTTTGTCATGTAATCCTTACATTCACCATAAAAATCAATCTAGAAAGAAGCTCACTATCTTTGTGGAAGATGTATATATTTCACCTTTATTCCATTTTGCGAAGTATGCAAATATGCAGTAAGGGGTGAAACTCACAAGAGTATTGATTTTTATGTCCTATCCTTCATCTCTAAAATGAGCCCAGAAAGAAATCTATCTTCATTTTAATGGAATAATGGATATGAATTTTTTAACAACCGAGACATATATATGTTCTACCAGGAATGAAAGGATTAAAGCGACATTAATCTTCAGATTTCGTATTATAACGAGTAAGTTGGTGATATTAAAACTCTCTACAGCCCACTCCCTTTTATTGACGTTATCGTGCGCGCGCGCGCGCTTGTGCCAGCGCCGGTTGGAAACGAAAATATGACGGACGTGAAACACATTTGGTCTTTCCTTTCCCGGTTCTCGTTCATAATTTCTCCTAGGCGGCCCCTGGGAACGTGAGCATGCGGGAATCCATCCGCGGGTCCGAGTAGGATTAACGATGGAGAAAAAGACAGAAGCGAGACGGAGAGACAGAGACAAAGAGAGAATAAGGAACGGCGGTATCGCGGCTGGAATATTTGCGGAACTCGCCCGAGAACGAATAATATATATAATTCGCCATCCCAAGTCTCTCTGCTTTTGGAAATTCTCAACAACCGTGGAACGTCACTGCCACAATTCCGGCTTGCGCATTCGCGTTACCTCTCCCGTACTTCCGGTACTTTCAGCATATGTTCACGTTCCGATACTCAACGAATTTCGTCGTTCTCGGATTGAATTTGATTTCTTTAATACTGATTTTTACTCCGACATGAAATGATGGACATGAGGATGAAAAAAGGAAAGATCGTGAGAAAAAAGAGCGAAGAGAATAAAGATAACAGATAAAAAGAAATATTTTAAATTATAATAATTTAGAGAAATTTCAATACATTTATAATTTATTATTGTTGTATTCTGATATGTACGTATACATTAAATATTAAATATCTAAAGTTTTATTTGAATATCTTATTTTGCTGTGTGGTGTATGCAAGATATGATTATATAAGTTGATGAAAATGTACTAATTCGATCTCGTAATTAATTTTAATTCATTCAAATTCTATTATATCCTTAATTTAAGCCAAAAAAATCTGTAAATTATTGATGTTATCGATAATTATATTGGAAATCAACGGACTAAAACTCGCAAAGCGAATGGAATGGAATAGTAATCCTCTCATTTTCTTTATCAAACAGAATCGATTAATCATAAAAACAGAAATTAATTGTGATAGTCTCATCATTTCCCGACTCGATTATCATACAAACAATTTTTTTTCGGACAATTTCTCTAAAGAAACTATCGGGCCATCAGAAGTCAAACATACCAGATACAGACAATAGAAAACTGTGGAAGAAATCAGACGAGTTCGAAGACACCCTGAAGACAAACATTGTCGCGAGAGTTCTTCTGATTTTCGATTATTTGGGCAGAAGAGCGATCTACCTGTGTGCAACGAAGTCTGACAACTTCGTGCGATCAGTGCGGCAATATTCCAGTTTTCTCTTTCAATAGGTATATAGGTATCTCAATCATAGAAATGCGATCCTGGAGCGCAAGAGAAAAGCGAGAATTGGAGATTTCAATAAAAAAATAACATAAAATACAATTGAATAAAAAAACATGTCTTCGTGCTTTGCAGTTTAAAATTAAAGCTTAGAGTCAGATTTAAATTTTACACCCTTACTTAATGTAGAAAAGGATTACTTAGAGAGTAAAAGTTTATTCTAAAATAAGATAAATTTTTATCTATCAATGTAAATACTCCGTTTCAATTTTGATCATTGAACGTTTTGATATCTAATTACGAAGATTATCGAAATGTCTATCTTTAAAAAAAAAAACAGAAAACAATAAAGCTTGTCACTTTAAATATAATTTTCAATCTCGAGGATTGTCTCTTCCCAAAAAAATATTCTAGATACGCATCTCAGAAAAGTGTCTTCTAGGTATTCGTGGAATTGAGAAATCGGAAATTATCGAGTAGAATCGACGTTCGAGCAGAAACAAGAGGGAGACAGCGGCACAAGTGGGAAAAGGTGTCGAATTGAGAGAGGAGGGGAGGCGAGGACCAGAGCAGAGAGAGGTAAGGCGCGAATGAAAAAAAGAGCGAGATAGGTAGATAGAAACCGTAGAGAAATGGAGGCGTCTGGTTCGACACTGCCGAGTGCACAGGTATTTCGAAAATTCGATAAATCTCGCCCTCCCCGCCCTCCTTCTCATCTCCCTCCTTCTTCCCTTCTATCTCCCAGTCTCGCCACACACATCGATCCGCGCGAGCGATGAAATTTTCTCGTCGTCCCAATCTCTCGTTATTCCCGAGGCGTTCGGGATCCGGCCCGATATACTCCAAGCTTTTCTCCTCCCTGAAAGCTTCTATCGCCACTCCCGCCCTACTGATCTAGCCTGGATCCACATCTGCCCTCTTATCCCGTATGTTTCTCTCTGTTCATTGCCTACTACTTATTCGCTTCCTCTGACTTTTGTGAATCGATCGTAAAACACGATCTCGGTAAAAAAGCCAATCAAAAACAACAGAGAGAAAGAGAGAGAGAGAGAGAGAGAGAGAGAGAGAGAGAGGGAAAGAGAAATAATTAATAGACGTGATAAAATGACCGGCTGTAACATGAAAATCAAAATGATAACAAGATTCATAGAATAATTTTACAGATTTCACAAGTATTTAACTCCACAAATTGTATACGATAAATCATCTGACATAGGACAGATAATAGTCAAACAATCATTTGCTGTTTATTCCAGATAATGATAAAAATATCTCAAACAAAGGTTGGAGAATCAACAACAGACACAAAATTTATTTAACCATGTTAAAAAATATTTTTTGACTTAGCCCAATTCTATTCCTGTTTTAAGCTGACTGAAACTGAAAAAAAAAAAGATTTAAAACAATATAGAATCAATGTAGAAAAAATATATTTTTCTTCTATATCTGCATAATTAATTGATGGAAAGAATAATCTTGTTAGAATATCTAAAATGTAACTAATGTAACTAAATACAGATCTGAAAATAACTTTGTCTCATCAAAATTATGTAGGACGCTTAAAGCATCCTACATAAACTTTTTGCAGCATTGTTCATTATGCTCGAGCGTTCTACATAATTATTTTGACAGTCCAACAAAATTATTTTCAAATCTGTATCTAGCTAAATTTTTAGATACTTCAGCAAAATCATTTTTTCCATTTACGATTAAGTCCGTTACTTCAATATCATTTGTCGCTATTTATTTCTCTCTAATAATATGTGTTGCCATTTAATAATTTATCTATTCATTTAACTGCGAAGAGTTGCGTGTATTATTGCTTAATCGAATCCGTAAATAAGTTTTTAATTAACGCGCGGAGTGTATTTCTAGTAGCGTGCGCGCGCGGAGTAAATGTTTACGATGCTTGTATAACTTATAATAAAAGGCGGCGGAGGGGAAGTAATATATCCGTGAATAAACGTCCGAGGAGCACCATATGGCGGAAGATACTCTTTCCGACAAGACTTCGCAAAAGCGTGTTAATAATTCGTGGCGTGGAAACACGACGTGCTCAACCGGAACCCGGTAGTCGATCGATCGCCGCTATACCGAACTAATGCTCGCGGCTGTGTCTGTCGACTCTCACCCTAATCGCGAGGCCGATTAATTCCGCCGTTATGTCACACTTAATTTCGTGTCAACTTATCTTTCAACGCTGCGGCAGCACAGCGGCTCTCGCGCACTGACCGCAATATCACGCGTGACGAACTTGATAAACAATTACGTTCTAAATTAGATTCAAAACAAGGTAAAATGTTTAAATATTGATTTAATTAACAACAGAAATTATTACAGTGCATTAGAATACCATTTCTAGATTTACGAGTACGTTTATTATATTGAATTAGATCGATAATTAACGTTTAATTAAAGACACTCTAATTTCTTTTGTAGATTCAATAAGCAGAATTCTAAAAT
This sequence comes from Cephalotes varians, assembly GCA_037157785.1. Taxonomy (NCBI): domain Eukaryota; kingdom Metazoa; phylum Arthropoda; class Insecta; order Hymenoptera; family Formicidae; genus Cephalotes; species Cephalotes varians. The sequence goes on from JANQDE010000021.1 coordinate 1,187,924, forward strand.
CAATCGTGTAAATTCAGTACTTAATTCCAAAGCAGCCATATTAAAAAAAACATTTAAATCATCTTTTCTTTTGATGACATACTACATACATGTAAACATACTACAGATCTCTATACATGATACCAATGATAAAAATCGTTAAAGTTATAAACAGCATTATTTATCAATGCGGCACGTACGATAGACGCATAAATCAATAAAGCCTCATGAAGCCAGTATATGGCAATCGATTGTAGGACAAATTGAGCCCTTCAAGGATTTTGACGCTAATCCGCGGATCGGTCTAAGCGTGGGCGAGGTCCCTCGGCAAGATGTACCGGGCCGCTTTCCTCGCGCATTAATATTTCTCTGTCCAACGGATTAATTAATTTATCCGCATTACGCTATCGTGGCGCGCTCAGCAACGCGAAGGATTACAATTTCGGCCGCGAGATCGTCGCCGGCGCAAAAGCGACCGGGGGCCGGATCGGCTGAACATTTACATCCGCCAAACGATAAGATCGTTATTGCTGATTGGAATTTTCAGACGCGATCCGAACATACGGTAATCCAATTGTTCGCGGATGCTGCAGTTGCAGCGCGGTTCGCCGCAGCCTATTATTGCGCATTGATGAAACTGTGCGACAAGGAGGACGCTCCCATTAGCCGTTTACCGTTTCCCCGCACATGTCCCGGCGTTATTATCATCAAACCGTCGCACATTATTGTCATCGAACGTCGCGACGCGAGAGCGAATAATAAATTACGGGCGATCGATCCGTCGCGTGCGACGCGGCGCGATACGTCGGGATTCTTTGTTTGACGAAACATTCAACGCGAACGAACGACGAGTCTATACTAAATCCTCGATTAAAAGTAAAACCGTTCCGTTTATCAAAATTCGAATTTAGCGAATGATTTCCTTTTTTTTCGAACTTTCACGTTTTGAAATAATCCGAATCGCAAGTGTCAAAAAGCAAAAATGTTTTGTGTTCAATCTTGATGTCATCTGTGTATCTCGTAATTTGTATAACAAAATTAATACAAAATTTCTCAGAAAAATCAAGCTCCAGATTTAACGATTGATTTCACATTTTTGTGGAGAATGAACTTATTTCTTTTTTTAGAAAAAAATATCATTTTCGTAGCAATTGAAAATATAATGTTTTTGTTTACGTTAAAAGAGGTATGTAAACATATTTATGCACAGATTATATAATTTAAAGTAATTTTTCATTTAATCGTTGTACCGCACACAATGCATAAATGAGAAATTTTATGTGAAATAACAAACAAAATTTATTATAATGTTGAATTTATTATGCGTTATCTTTTTTAGATTGCTATAATCGACGCGAGAGTTTCTATTTTCTATTTTTTTACAAACTTTTAAATTTTGATGATTTCATCACTCGTAATCTCGGCTTACGCTTAATTTATGCTCTTTATGCGTCCAACAACGCAATGTGATAGCGCAGACCCTTTCGAATATTGGGATGATCCCCGCGTTTCGCATCGCGTCTATCCCCATCGAGCTGCACGTTAATACCAATTAATTAACCGGGAATCTCTGAGCTTAACCCATTACTGGCCCTTAACCCATGGTCGCTGTCCTAGCGCGCGTGTTCTCGAAACGCAACGTGCGTGCAATAATCGCGAACACGCCCTTCAAAGTGCGCTCGGTGATCCCTCTCTGACCGCGTGATGTTCGCCAATCATGAACAAATTGAAACTGGTACACTTAATTACACCGCGGATCAATATTATTTGCGGCTTAGCTTGCGACTGTGTTAGTGTTACCTTCCAAATCTGTTACCCGTGTTACAAGGCTTATGTCACATAAAATTTGTCAATTTGACCAAGAATGAAACATAATAGAAATGATATATGTGCTATCGGCGCGTTGTTACACGTTGTTATTTTCTTTATATCCATTCTAAATAGAAATGATGAAAACAAAGGAAAGTTTTGCATTTTAACTTGTTAAAATTATATGCAGCTATTTATTGCTGAAACTAATTAGTAATTAAATTAATTCCGTCAAAATAAAATGCTCAAATTCACATTCAAATTCAGCAAATGAAGATTAATATTGCAAAATTTAATCAACGCGATAAGAATTCAAATTACATAAAATTATAATTTATTAAACAATTATGTGTTTGCTAGCTCTTTAATGTAATTGTAACAATTTTGAAATTTCATAAAAAATGCAATAAAAATAATGTAATAATTATAGGAAAATATACATAATTATTATTAAATTATTTCACCGCACTTTTTATCAAGTCATAAAAATGCCAAATATATCAGAATATAGATAAAAATGTAATATAGTATAAGTAAAGATAATCTTATCAGCAAAATAAGTTGTGTTACAATTATTAAAATTGAAAACAAAATTGTTCACGGAAAAAACGAGGTGAGGTGAATTTTACTGCTGGATACAGATCTAAAAATAATTTTGTTGGATCATTAAAATAATTTTGTTGGGACCTTAAAAATAATGAGTAATTGCAACAAATTTTGATATTTTAGCAACTAGAGTTTGAGCGTTCTACATAATTATTTTGATAGTTTAACAAAATTACTTTTTTGACCTCTATCCAGTTAAAATTTTAAATCTTTCAGCAAAATCGTTCTTTTCGTGTATGAAAAACACGATAAAAGCATTAATGAGCGAATGTGTGAGAAATATAATTGCACCAACATTGAATTGCAATTCATTGAGATAATTACATTTATTAGCTCTCAGCGTAAATAGTATATTACTATGCTCGTACATTTGAATATTTGAAAATGCAGAAAGCCGGAAAATGATATTTTGCCATAATGATAATCACTATTTTCTCATCGCATATGTTATAGTTTCCTGTTATCATACTGTTATAACGATGATCACAATATCAATTCTGATTTTCCTGAATTTGTCGCCGTGGTTATATTTGGAACCTTTTTCAACTGAAACTCAATCAATCGAATAACTCGGTTTGCCAATGCTCGTCTCTTTTTTCCATATTCTTTCTCTTAAAGTAGAAAACTCTATCTATAAAGTTAATCTATAGGGACAATTATTCATATCGGGACTTTAAACGCAATTTTGCCGTTGCCATTATTAACGGCTTTTATGCAGAAACGGTCGATTGATGGACTTGGAATTAATCTACGATCCGTGCGATTACGTCTGTCTATTCTCGTAGCAACTATGACTGATTAAATCCGTTACGTTGCAAACTAAATTCTGCGCGATGGAAATTTTCAGAAAATACTGTTTCGCGCGCGTTTTTTTTTTTTTTTTTGCTCACGATGCAAGAACGGGCTCGGTCAAGGAGAGACGAGCGTTTTTAAATCTCGAAAAATAATTTTTTCCTGAGGAATGTTCAACGTCAGCGAAAAAAATATGAACGGACGATTATATGATCGACGGCACAGTTGATTCAATCGTCAGAAAGGTAGAGATATTGTCGGAATCGTAAATTTGTAACTACCACGAATGTCAAAATTGGATTTTGCGGGATATTACGGATTGAAGCGGCAGAAAGAAAAATGTAATGAACATTTTATCGAATGCAGAGAGAGGTAATGGAAGCGTATAACCATCTGGCATGCACTTCGGCAAAATTTGACGTTAACTCTCGTTATATCGGATATCGGAAAATCAAACAATTTTATCCAATCACGTTCTATGACTTTTCGACCTGAAGACCTTCCGAATCGAACTTCCATTTTGCGATGAAACATCGTCCACTCGCAAAATGCATAGTCGATTTTATTCGGTTACGGGAAAAGTATTTCTAATCCCGTTTTCCCGCTTTCATCGATCTGCTTAAGAAATATGATTAAGCGAACAATTGACATCGATATTGACGGACGTTAACATTTTTATGTACGTACCATAAAGTTAACTAATCTGTTTTTTTATAGCTTTATGATGAAATAACATATACTCTTGTATTTAAAGAAAAATAGATATTATATGTCTTTGAAATTTAATGAAAGTAAGAAGGAAAGTTTTAATGCAATAATAGTGCAACAATAAACAACAAATTTTATATTTACATAAATTATCTTTTAATACAGATTAGTCTAAATAAATATTTAAAAAAAAACTTTTATTTATAAAAATCTTTTATTCTAACGTATAAGTTAAAAATTGATTGTTTTAAATAAAATAATTACAATTTAACTGTCAGTTCAATTGTTTCTGGTTTTGAATGCTTTTATTCGGATATTATGTTTTCAAAAACATATACACTGCATTAAATAAGATCAGTTATAAATAATATTAAAATCGGAATCTCTTTTTGACAAAAATTTCGAGTTATTAACAGCTTTTGAATTATAAGCGAATAAAAAACTTTCGCTAATATTTAAGAATATATACAGAGCATCTCCTTTTTAATGAGACACCATTATATGCTTTAAAAATCAATATTTTTGAAAATAGATTAACATTATTTGTTCCTTTTAGATCATACTTTTCTGAAACATTTTTCCGTATCTTCTATACGATGAGATACCTTCTCTCTTTCTCTCTTTCTCTCTCTCTCTCTCTCTTTCTTCTCTCTGTATAATAAATAGATTTTTATTTTAAAAATATATTTTAAAATTTTCTTTCAAAATTTGTACTTAAGATTCAGTGAGCGTAATAAATACTAAAATAAGAAATACGTAAAAAAGATAGAATCAAATTCTAGTATGGAAATTTCGATTCTAGACTTATCGACAAGTTAGTACATGAAGTTTCTCGACAGTTCTCAGAATCACCCTGTGTATACGTCTTATTCAATATGTTCCCACAATTACCAGCGAGAGCTTAAAAGATAGTTTCCGATAGTTCCGCTATCGCTACCATAAGCGTCAGTCGCACGTTGTTAAACGTAGGAACTGGCATGCGATGGTTAATTATCGCCACAACGAGAAGCCGTAGTGGTCTATCGACGAGACTCGGGAACCGCCTTGATCGATCGATCGGCTCGTTGTCGCGCTCACAACAACCACGGGACTGCGGAGGATCTAAGATTCGCGTATTAATTAAGAGATCGACATCGGATGCGTCGGCAATTAGCAGGCAAACAGAAGCGAGACGTTGAGAACCTTCCATTGAAGGAGATTATAACGGAGTAACTCAACTTAGGGAGATGCCATCAAACATCTTAGGACTTGTTAATTACAGAAATCTGCGTTGATTAATCGAAAGGGTAAACTCCGCTAAGTCCTCCGCATATAAATAAAAAATTAGATAAATAACAGTACAAAATAGTTATTGCATAAAATGCATAAATTGCATAAATTGCAATATAGTAAATTGCATAAAATTTCAAGATTACTTTTGTATAATAAATAAGTTTAATTCAGCTGTTATATATAAATAAATCAATTGAACAAATCAATGTCAAATACGATCAAAACTGAATCTTATAATTAATATTGTACTTATCTTAATACTATCTTAATACTTGATAATATTATTATGTAAATTTTAAATACATTTATCAGTTCATAAATTGCGCATTACTGTCTCAGACTTTAAAACGCAATTCTAAACTGAAGCTAGAATAATATTTAAAAATTTAATTTAATTTCAAACTTCAATACTGCTAGTATTATAAAATACTGCAAAGAATTTTATTGCGAAAAATATTATCTTAGCGAGGATTTGACCTTCCTGCTTATTTGGGACGAGCGTCTTTTATAATTCGATTTTTGTATATAATAATGAAAAATCAAAAAATTCATTAACGGATAACCAATCAAAAACATTAACAATTATTATCGAATTTTAATTATGATAATTGTATTGATTCTAACAATATTTTTTTATTAAACGTATTATAAAGGATCAAACAATTTAAAACACGGCCAAGTATTATAAAGGAATTCTTGATTAAATTGAGAAATGAGATATGAAACTTTGATTGGTCTCACGATTCCTGTTGCTCTTGTGGGGCCTGAGGCCATATTTGCGCGGCGCTACCGGAAGAGATGTCGATGGGCATGCGTAAATATATCAGCGATGACCTCTCACCATGACCCTCAGTCACGAATTCCCGCGCGGTCATATATAATAAGCAGCGGAACTTTTATTAATAGCTCAAACGAAATTTCGCATGTCGATATACTTTAACATTAGAATCTCTATCGTGAACACATAATTTGTTAAATCTGCAAGACATTATTTAAGTACAAAAAATGGAATGAACATGGAACAAATAATAAATAATAAAAAAACAAGTAAATAAAAAAAGCGTTACTAGCAGCAATTAAGCAATAGTGAATATGCAAAATGCTAAAACAACGTTATCTTGCTAAAATGCTAAAACAACGCTATCTGCGTATAATGGAGAATGTCAGTAAAAAATTTTAATAACAAAAAGTAACTTTAATAAGCTGAAGATATTCTTACTATTCTAATCTGCAACTTCTAAGTGAGAAGACAAATTGAAATAAACATTCTTGAAATTAAAAATAAAGTGCAACAAATTTAAGCTTCAAGATTTTATTCTTTCATACAGAGCTAGTTTTAACAGGATTCTAAGAATAACTATCGAAATACTTAATATTAAAATATAAGAAGTTACACAAAAACCATTTAACTCTTTTTAAATAAATAACAGAATCTAAACGCTAACCAAATAATATATCATAGATTTTCACTGATATCTCCTTTATACAATCCGTCAATCAACATCACTGAAAAGTTGTTACAAGAAATTTATGCCGATTTATTTCAATGCCAAAGCGCATCGAAAGGTTATTTACCGGCGCATTCGCACAGTAACTGCCAGTGCACGTGTAAACATCTCAAGAACGACCTCACGGCACGACCTGAGAAATGCGAGTTCGTATTCGACCACACGTTTTACCAATAAATACACATGCATAAACACACATACATATATGTGTGCATATATATATATATATATATATATATATATATATATATGATATACATACACGCATGCACGCGCGCGTGTGTATATGTGTATAAGTGGACACAATCATTAATTAATATCTTCCGGGACCGAGAGGAGTCATGAATCAACGCCCGCCGGTCTTCGGCGCGGCGTCTTCTCGCGTCGTGCCGACGGGATTACGGACGAAATATCTCGCCGCCGCCGTGGTGATGATTATAGGAATGATAAACAATGCGATACACGATTATTAATCATCGACCGGCCGATCCAGCGTAATTAGCTCGTGCAAGTCAATGCACTCGTGTGAAAGAAAAAGTTCTATTCGCGAAAATTGATGTTGATTTGTTGGTTTATGTATATAATTGTGATCGATTTGGGAATCATGTGTTTATTACTTTCTATTGATATCTTTAAAAGTAAAGTAAAATTAGATTCATAAATTTCATAAAAAGATCGATGTCATACACTAATTTATTATTTTGGAACAACCTTAAAATATTGATGACAGCAAATGTACATTTACAATTTAAATGTAATTTAATTATCAAAAGTTTTTGATCAAGATGTACTCTTATTAGGAAATTATATATGTAGCTATAAAATATGTTAAGTTAATTAGTTGTTTATTGTTATATAAGTTAATATTTGATTTATTAGAATAATTTACTGTTCCAGTAATATATCGATTTTATTAACATTTTAGTAATGGTATTCTCTAATATATTAGGACTTATTAGTTATCAATTATCGGTTATTAATTAACATTATACATAATAGCTCAAAAATTACGTATATCTTTTAAAACATTAGAAAATTGTAAATTTAGTTGATTCTATAAATCTAGTTACATATATAGATAGATAAAATTTAAAAAACTATGGCGTCTGATATCTTTAAATTAGATCTTGACGTCTCTTCTTCTATAAAGGCAAAAATTCAACTATTTTGCCTTAGATAGTTACCGTTTTAATTATATCAGTATCATCAATATTAAACGTAGCTATAACAAGCACACGTGCGTCATATATCGCCACGTGTCACACGTGAGAATACGCTTTCGTGCATCTGGGTCGAACACGTGAATGAGAAGGACAATAAGAATCGAAAGTATGATTAAAATCGATAGACCGATAAATTATACAAGATGCGAAACATGCAGCGAGGATGATCTCACTTCTCTCCTTCTTACCCTCGCATCGTTGATTCGCATATGATACGTATTTTATTGCGATCCTTTTTCCCATCGCTCACCACCGGATTACCTCGATGCAGCGAGGACTTCGCGTACATATCGCATAACATATCGCACGATCGTAAAACCGTTCGCATTGCAGGTTGTGATACTATTTATTTTATTATTAATATTAATATTTTGATATATCAAATATTCATTAATATTCGATATTATTCAGTTTGAGAAAAATCGTAAACAAAAAGTTAAAGCTAGTGCTTTGAAATAAACGCGTGCACATATCAATTTTTCAAGTATTCGGTATACTTTTATTAATAGTTATTTGCATTTAGTTTTATTAATCTTTCACATTACAAGAACTTCTCTTTCTCCCTGCATTATTTTCTTTGATATAATAATTTTATATATCGCTTTCTTAGAGAATATCATAAAATTATTACGATATTCGATATTGAATGCATAAAGATATTGATAGTCTATTAAAACTAACAATAAGTATTCCTATGATTTCTCAGGAAACAGTTCGTGACGAGATGATCTTATGGAAGTAAAAAAATAAGTTTGCGAGGAAATAAAGCGGAGATATCGTAGCTCGCCGGTAATGATATTCTATCGTCGAAACGTGCACGAAAACTGCTCTTTCACTGATAATGAAACATTTAATTTACGCAAAAATTTTACTGCTTGAACTTCGTGGAAATATTTTTTTTCTCAGAAACAATATGCAAATAGAAGAGTGAAAGATGTGACCGGATTACCTTGACGCAGCGAGAACTTTGCGTACATATTGCACGATCGTAAAACTGTTCGCATCAACATTTTGTGATACCAAGAAAAAATTTTTAAATTAAATAAACTTTTCTCTAATTATTTAGAAAAAGTAACAGACATTTATAAATAATGAACAAAAGTACACAAAAGTAACATACGTACATACATGTATAATATATTCTCTCAGAAACTATCCAATTCGCATGATATCATAAATGTTTACAATATCATTATTATTGCGTCGTCATTATCAATGCTGTTCATATTTTTAATATATTATATTTTTTAATATATCATATTTTTAATATATTATTGTAATTTTTGTTGAAAACATTAATTCTAAAAACTAGCTGTACGATAATTCAGTTTCGTTATACATCACTTACTATTATCAACACTGCATCTAATATATGCGTTTGTTTTCCTCTTATGCATTCTCGTAACTATGTATTAGTAATTCTTGGATCAGTTTTCTGGATCTAAATAAATCTTCTCCTCGCGATAATAAGCGCACGCTCACGTAAATCGACTTGACCTATCGAACAAGCTGATCGGGCGCTCGAGAAGAACGTTACCGAGGCACGCTCGAGGCGAGGTCTCGCCAAGATAGTCCATTTCCGTTGAAATGGCAAAAGGCGTATTACGTCGCGAGCTTCACAAAGGCGAGTCACAAGCCACCCGACTCTGGATGCACTGTTCCGAGTGTTAAACGTCCAAAGTAGAGTTACGCCGCTGTTTACGAGATCGATAAATCTCAGAAGAGTAGCACGAGCCGCGAATAGAGATTTTGCGTTTACAGTGTCGTAAATAATATATTATAAATTTATAACGGGATATGACGTTATGGCGTAAAAAACGTAATGTCGTGCCTACCGGTGTAGATGTAGGTGTGGAAATATTATAGAAGCGTGCATAATATATAAGCGCGTGTGCCTCGCTTCCTCCTCTCCTCTCTCTCCCTCGCTCCGATATTATATACGTTATTACTATAAATACTATTATCTACAATAGGACGGCCAGCTATATTTATCGTAACTTTCTCTGTCGAGAGGACGGTGACTGCCGCTCGCGATCGCGAACGAGAACGCGTTTCCTTTCTACCCGCGGGTAACTAACGCGGGTAAAGTTCTGAAAAATAAATTAGTAAGAAAGATTATTGACGGCTTTTGCCGTCTCTAAAAGTCTCTATGGTAAAATCGAGAGAAAATATTCGAAAGTAATGTTCAGAGCATAGAGAATGAGAAGTATAAATCTTTCAGTAAATCGATCTACAGAAAGAAAACAAAAGCGTAGAAATTCAGTCCGTGGATTGCCGTTCGTGGCGATCCGACTAGCGATGCTAGTCCCGTTCTTCTGTGAAAATTTCATAGGAATTGCTTTAATAGCGATGCACGATAATGCACTATCCACGATCCCCAATTCTGCAAGTACACGCCGTACAGGTTTTCGGGGAAGCCGTTGACTCTATCGCGAGGCCAATTAAATTGGCCCGTTGTAACGTTTATGCGGCACGTTGTTGCATCGTGTTTCGATTCACGAGCGTGGTAATCGTATGGCGATCGCGATTAATTTAACGATCATGCCCTACGATGATCGAGGAAGACTTTGGTGCATACGCGGGCGTGTGCTTCGGCAACGGTGATGTGTGCATGTGCATGCGCACGTATGCAACTACTGAACTTTGCCATTTGATCCTGCTTCGCCCCGTTAAGTTCAGGGTTGCTGAACTCCTTACCTCCAGCATTGAAGAGATTAGAGGGGAAGCAAGTAGCGTTAAGCGTCGAGCTATGTTTCGCTAATCGATGATTTTATAATGCTAATCGCCTCGGTTATTTTATGTAGAAATTTTCTATTATCACATAATTATGAGGCAGCAGAGATTGAAGAACCTCTATTAAATAATTCTCGACAACTTGTGCGCTAAGTTGAATACTACTCCTCGTTGTAGTGTCACTTATTCATTACAGTGCGGCTATCCTAATATCCCGATATCGTATTTTCATTAAATCTATTGGTTTTAGATAATTTGCCGAGTAATAGCGAAACCACTATCCTTTCATGATAATTCGATCAAATCCTAGATTCTATTAATATCCTTATTGTTTAATAATTTTACTCTCTAAAGATTGTTTTCTTTAGAAATTTGAATAAAGATTTGAGTAAATAAAAATTTTTTCTGAACTTTTCCATTAATAATCTCATTATTTAATGATTTTACTCTCTAAGGGTTGTTTCATTTAGAAATTCAGAAATAGATTCATTTAGAAATAAAGATTTGAGTGAATAAAAATTTTATTTAAATTTTGCTAAATCACATAAGTCAATTTATGACTTGATTAAATAAATAAATTATCGAGTAAATTAACTTCAAGCACTGACCTTCTTGAGGTGTCCCTTATTGGTGCCCACGAAAACCACGGTATAATCACCGGTTGAAGTGGCCGCGACAGCCGTCAAGTGAGTCTCGAATGTCAAAACTGCAGTCGCACCCATCGGCTCTTCGCCGCCTAAAGGCGTGTTGACATCGAGGCCACAAAAGTCTTCGCCGATCGTTTGCAGTTTCTGTAAACAAAAACAAACAGATCCAATAAGTTGAATGCAGAGAGTATTCAATATTTGAACGGCAAATATCGATCATCTGTATGATTAATTTTAAATATTATTTATAAATGTTTGATACGTAAATTATTATTTACAAATTAATATCTGCATCAACGATGGTAAAGTTTAATTAAACGCGGTGATAATAATAAACAAACGTAATATTTTCAATACTTTTTCAATTCGGTAAACGTCATGAATATTGTGACAGAAAAATATGACATTAAATAAATATACGTATGAGAAGAAAATTAATTTTAATTACTTAGATTTATCTTTATAAAATGTTTAATCGATATTTATGTATATTTTTTAGATTATAGTTGAAATTCTTTTTCAATCATGTTTGCCCATTTGATTATCTTTTAGGTCGTTTAGATAATATTTAACATTTCTTTCTTAAAAGAATGTAAAATAAAATGCAAGAAAAAAAGGATCCTAGTGTATATTAAAAATTAAAAGCTCACTTTATAACTAACGACTAATTCACTGCCTAGGGAAATAGGCCACGGTTAATTTTACTTGCAGATTCTTAGCCTCGTACGTTAGAGTACGAAGTACGACAACATAAATTCACTTTTTTGCACTAACAGGAAATTGCAAAATCACTCATCCTTCTGACTGTCCTACATATGCGCAAAGTATTATTAAAATCTGAATTTTCTGTGAAGTATATTATTCGTTCTGTAGCATGCTCTCGTCAGATGTGAAATTGTTATCTTTTATCATGATTGAAATGAAATATTTCTTTATCATATTTCACACGTTGACATAGATTTATAATATAAAAACAATCGTTAAGTCAATGTTTATAAAGTTAGATGTGTTACAAAAATATATGCAGTTAGTCTTTAAAGCGTAACGAAGAGAGAAAATTAATTCTACTGAAAGCATTCGAGATTTAAAAGCATTTTACATGTCGAATCATTTATGATATTATAAAAATATAAAATCTATTGTAAGAATATTGTTAAAAATTTTTGTAGTAAAATATTAGAGAAATAATCATTGGAAATAGTATATCTATTGTATATATAATAAAATAATATATTTTTAAATAGGATCTCTCAAAAATTCGAAGAAAATACTAAATTAAAGAAACTTGATCTTATACAATGAAGAGTCTCAACGTTGATATTTGTAACTAAAGAAATTACGTTGTTATTTTGTCAAGATGAAGAGAAACTCTTTCGTGTTGAGTCGAATTGTCTAGGAATAGGATATACAGGAAGTGACCTGTGTAGTACGAATCTCGGTGGACACAGAATCGAGGGAGTGATTTCGCCGAGTCGGAACGCGCTTCCTTTTTCCGGTGGAAAAGCGGTAGGTTAGCGAAGCGCGAAACCAGGAAAAACATCCGCGGCTAAAATATCGCGGCGAGACGGGCCGCGATAAATTATCGCAGCGCCGACGATTAATTCTTGTTGCACCGGCGATTAATCGCGTCCTACGACACAGAAATGCGATATTTTATTGCCCTTTATCAAACGTTTCTTTTCCTCCTTCGCGAAACACTTGAAACACGAGAAGCGCGAGACGTGCAGAGCTCGAACAAATCCTTTCTCGTGTTCTGCGCGACGTATAAAAGACGCATAATCCGGTCATGCCTTATGATTAACGCGTTTAAGGACTCTCTCTCTCTCTCTCTCTCTCTCTCTCTGTTAGTAGTTAAGGAGTTAACAATAACTTGTTCCAGATAATCAGAGATAACCATACGGTTTCGTTATTTAAAAATTTAGTTAAATATAGATTTTGAAAATAATTTTGTTTGAACCATCAAAATAATTAGGATTGATTATTAGTTCAAATTGATTACTAGAATGTTAAAATTTTTTGCAGCACTGTCATCAATGCTTAAGTGTTCTATGTTATTTTGATGGTCCAACAAAATTATTTTCAGATCTGTATTATAAATTTTTAGATACTTCAGCAAAAACTGTGTGGTTATCTTTGACTCTGGTACAAGATTGTTGACTCTTTCATTACTAACGGGGGGGTTTTAAATGCATTAATCGTCAGACCTGATAATGCATCATATAATGCATTTTCTATGTCACGCAGAAAACGCGAGAGGAGTTTGTTTGAGTTCTGCATGTCTCGCACTTCTTATATTTTTTTCTGTGCAGATAGAATTACTGTTTGTTTTTTTTTTTTTTNTTAGTATAATTACGCAACACGTTGTAACTATATATTAACTAATAAAGTTAAAAAAAAATTTGTTTAAGAAAAGTAGTAGAGAAAGCGAGAAAAAGATATCTTTGTTTTTACAGCTTTTTTGTCTATTTAACAATAAAAAAAATCATAAGAGAGATCGCCAAGCGCTAACTGCAATGTTCTTGCTGGACGATATTTATGTCGTTCGAAATCGTTCGTGTTTCTTTCTTATGCGTGTCGAAGACATTCGCATTTGTGCTACGATTGCAAGGGTTGCCTTGTGCGAGTCGACAGATAGGATAATCCGCCACTCGAGTGTGTTGTGTATGCGCATACAAGGGCATATGTATCCACATCAGCGAACAAACCAGCCAGCTCGTTCGCGGCGGGAGTCCCGTGCGAAGTCGGCTCTATTTGCATTCTAGGGTCGGTTTCGCCACCCCGTACACACGCACGTACGCATACGCACACACCGCGGCGAACAATTATTTGCATTCCCGGTGCTAATACGACGGTGCGGAAGGGGCGTCGCGGCGCATTCTCGCTGCGGCCGTCCTCGCGGCGACGGCAATAATTACGGAAAATCAGCGACAGCGGTACATCCTTGCACGAGACCGCGCCTAAAGCTGCATGTGCAACGCGTATGTGCAACAAATCCAATTTAAACACGCAGCGTTCGCGAACGAGATGCAAATAGTAATGCGAGTTAAAATAATTTGTTCTATATAAAGTTGGTAACAATAATTATTAAAACATTATTGATGAAACATGTATCAATATATTAATAATTTGCAGTATATTATCATTTTAAAGAGATTCGTTCAAAGTTACGCAATTTAAAAGTATAAAAGCCGCGAAAAAGATAAATAAAGTCTCTAATATTCATCGTAACGTGTCTTCGTATTTTCTTCGTCTTCGTAAAGAAACCAGATGTAAAAGATTGAATCGCCAGAAAGTTAAAAGTACTATGATTTGATGTACGCGAGTACGCGGTAACACGAACAAATATTCGTTAATAGTAATTCGAGCGGAGCTCTTTATGCGCGCGTGCAGCAATTTGCATATTTAGCGAGGGGCGCAACCATGCACCGTTTCTCACTAATTTTAATTCGGGCGGTAAAAAGATGTTAATGCGCGACGTTAATATTCAACCTTAAATATTCGCGCGGGACTTCGAGTTTGCTGGATTTACTCTTTATATTTTCCACGCAAAGGACGAGACTTAAAAAATTCATAGTATGCAAAATTTTGCGACGGTTTTTAATATCTCAGGCACAAAGCCGCTATGTCAATGCTTTGACACACTTGATATTCATATGTTATCTGGCGAAAAACCTCGAGTGCGATGAATTATTCCCGACATGATAGGATGAAGAGGGGGCGCGCTCGAGACTTCTCCTGCGACCCATCCTTCGTCATTTAATTTGAGATGAAAGAGAATAAACAGCTCAAGAGAGCCGATCGTTGGTCGATTGGCCGAAAATGAAATAATCGAGTGGGCGGTGTAGCAACGCGACTGAGTGATTTCAACGACGGCCAAATCGGTACGCACAACTAATATCAGGATCAAAGGACGCGCTGCTCGACGCTCGTCTTGCGACCAAGATGAATATACATGTGTACGGAATGTGGTACATCTATACACAGATATACCTGGACTAACGTCAATAGAACTAATTATCGATCTCCTAGTACCGCTTTGATTCAAGATATATATCCTATATTCGCTAAGCAAAGTCAATATGTACAGGGATAACTTCGGGATGCGAATTTCGCGTTTCGTTTCTCCACTCTGTTTTTTTTTTTTTTTTCACGTTCAAAACGTATTTCCTGTTGACTGATACCGTTGAGCAATAAAAAAGCGCACCCACGGCTGTTATTACAAACGCGCAATCATTCTCGAAAACGTAAACATATTTTGCACGCACGCTGTTCTGTCATTCTGATAAAATGTTTTTCAACGAAAAACTTCGAAACTTTTTGTGTCTCTTGTAATCTGATAAAAATACGTGTGTGTGTGTGTGTGTGTGTGTGTGTGTGTGTGTGTGTATTTTTTTTTATTTTAATTATCTCAGTAGATACTTGCAGAATTAGTAATAAGCTATTTTCGAGATACAACGTTTATAAAAGAACTATAATATGCATATACAAACACATATATATATATATATATAATTTTTATAAATATTTTTTATAAAAAACAGCAATATTTCAATGATAAATTTATAAAAAAACATCGAATAATTAAATTGCGATTTGATATACAGTTTTTTTATAAATGTTATATATTGAATTTCGAATATATCTTATGACTAACTTTGCAAGTATCTACTGAGATAATTAAATTTTTTCAAATTTTTTAATGACTATTAGAAGTAAACTTTCATTGAGTATCTTAGTTAAATTACGTAAATGTTTTTCCACACAAACTGAAACAAGATAAAGAACTTTAACACTTGGCCTTTCAAACTTCAGAAATTGATCAATAATTTGAACTATATGAACACACGCTGTCTGGTCATCAGTTAAAACATTAGCGTTAACTAATATGAGGAAGTTTGCAACGTTCGCTCATGTGCAAGTAAATGCAAATCGATATTCTGAACGGTTTCCGACAAATCTTGCCATCATGCGATAAAAGCGTCGATTGGGCGCTAATCTCGTCCGACGGTGAAATCGAATGAGAGCCCCGCAATTTTCGAAAATATGAAAATGTCGACGGGCAGGCAATGAAATCGCAAACGCGCGCGCTCGTGCGCCATATTTCGCCGTTCGGCAATCCGATTAAGGAGGACAATCCGTTCTCTCTACCGCCGCAGCAATTTTTCGCGTCGTCGCCGAGTTCCCGCCGAAATCTCTTTCCANAAAAAAAAAAAAAAAACGCTCCTCGTCGATTTACCCGTCGTGTCGATCTGCGAGCGACGATGGACGGACGGTGCGATTTCAAGAATGTCGAGAGCACGGCACGATCGCCGCATTTTCTCTTCTTCGATCCTCCCGTCGACGTCGTCGTCGTCATCTATTCCACCTTGGTTTCCTTTCGATCCTTCGCCTCTCTTCCATCTTGGTTTTCCGCCAATAATTTCGACTTTCGTGCACGACACTGCACCTCTCTGTCACCTGACGATATTTCTCAGGGAGTACGTGACACGAAGGTCTTTTGGTAACATAAATCGACGTCTTCGCCGATATGTGAGGCAAATATTTTCATCTCGTCGTTACTATATTCATTTTATTTGAATATGTTGATTTAACACGGATAAATTGCAATTTCTCATAACTTGCTACGATGGATTTTTTTAATGCTGAAGTTCAACTAAATTCACCGATACAATATATAATGCATTATTAAACATAATTATAAAATTTTATGATTTTCATATATCATTTTAATATTATTTTAAATTATGCCGTAAATATATGCCGTATATATTTTCGTATATCGAGTAACAAAAGGCAAACTAAATTCAGAACATTTAAAAAATTCAGTTACGAAATGAAACTTTTCCATTTTCCCACGAGTAATATTAAACTCGTGCTGCACGGACGGTATTATTTAAACGAACACGTCGTTATCCAACTTTTAAGTAAACATTCACGTAGGGATGAATAAAAATAACAAAAATCTGATATCATTTGCACACGCCTAAATAAATAGTTAAACTGCGATTGAAAGAAAAAGTACATTCTATACACTCTTGCATCATTTATGGAGAGGCGTACTCGCTCATAACTCACAATTATTCATGTGCCATCAACGCTATAAAGGAATGCATCATACGGAGCGCCAGCGCAAATTCCCTCAATTAACCCTACTCGCTGCATGTTTCGCATAATTCATAATAACATGCATATCGCGGTCGGCCCGTGCGATACGTTAAGTTTCCGGAGTGAATAACAAACAGTAACCGGACAATAAGCGCTGTGTAATCCGCGAGAAAATACGCGCCACATTAAATTATCGTAACATTCGCCGTCGTAGCAGTATCGGCGAAACGATCTTAACGACGTTGCGTGTCGCAACGGTAACAATGTGCGATTTTTATATCGCGACGCACCTCACCGAACATTCTGCGACGTTCTCTGCGGCGAGATTTCTTTTTCAGAGTGATACTAAGCAAGTGATTTAGAAGAATGGTCAGAGGACACCAATGGCTGCCGACAAAATGGCGAGCGCGTATCGAGTTATTGGGCCACTTATCGCGAGTGCTTCTCGATCCGCGGCGAAAGTCCGGCGAAATCGTTTCAGCGCGATTGTTTTTCTATTGGATTTTGTATTACACTGTGCTACATGTCCCTATCGACACAGCGCGAACACAACGCGCAAAATTTCTTTTACAGCGAAACGGATTTAATTGAATTTCTTTTTAATACGAATGCAATATTGCGAAAATCCTGCGTAACGATATTAATAGCATTCATTTATAAAATATAATGCATTTGTCTGGTAAAAGTGAATGAAATATAACTTTCAAATGTACTCTCTTTTGGAGATTTTCACAGATGCGCGATGAATAGAATATAAACTTATTATTACGTTCGCTACTTTTTATCAGTTATTTTTATTTGTTTACGCAAATAAAGAATATTACGCAGTAATTAAAATATTGTAAATTGTTTTGCACTTGAAAACACTGCAAATATTGTTAAGTTTTTTTTTTATAACACAAATTTGCTTTATAATTATTAGGAAAATATTTTCCCCATTTTATTCTATCAATATTTTTAAATTAAATTTAATGGTATAAAATCTTTCACTACAGAGTTTCATTCAAGTATACAGAAAAATCTATTACATTACAATAAAAAATATTGCACGATATGTCACACAGTACGACATGTCGCAGCCATTTTAAGCGAGTAACTTTTATTTAATTTTTACATAAAATCAGGATACTTTAATAGGGTTCTAACTCATTTGTTTAAAAAATAAGAAAGCCACAAACAAAATAAACATATACACAAACCATCCGAACATTGGAAGGACAAAACCGGTTTCGGAAGGTTTTAAAAAAGCGGGGATGGCACTTCTTTAGAGAAACGCTCTTTTACTGATCGAATTTATTGCATATGTCATTGAAACATTCTTGTGAAACAGATAGTTATCGACATGAAGAGAGAAATGCGACGGACCTGTTCTCGGACATAATTTTCGCTCGGCATCAGTTCATTTTCTTTCCTTCATTTTATTTCGATGACTGCGTTTTTGTCAATATGGGAAATTGATACGCTTTGATGTTATCCTGCTCGACGGAACAGAACAGGAACAGATCGGAGCTGATTTATTTTTCTGTCGGCGATCGAGTTGCGTCTCGATACTTGTCCTCTCGCTGTTATTACGTCTTTCGCTTTGTGTAAAAAACGAAACGTAAAAATCATGAACGATATTAATTTCAAGTGAGAAAGATACAGCTCTCATTTTCTTCAAGACCTGATTTTATGCAACATTAATTATTCACGATGTAGATTTATCCTTAAGAAGTAATATTACGAGACACGATCTTGATGTTTTACATTCGCTAAAAATAAGCGTTCAATCTAGAGATTTCACGAGGTGAGTTTGCAGCTTTTCAACATTATGCTTTTCGCAATTTGCCTTTGTGATTTTGTTTTGTTATAAAAGGATATTGAAAAAGTTCTCTTTTAGCATGTTATTATTATGGATGTAAACTAACCTGGCCGTCCTATTCGATATGGATGGCTTTTATATAAAAGCTGAGAAATAATATAAGCTTTCCAGTTTATTTAAGAAACATTTACGTTTAAAATTTAATTTAGAAAAAGAATAATCAATAAATATATTTGTATACATCTTTTGATATATATACAAAGGAACAAATAAGTAATAGTTAAAGATAATACAATAATTAAAAGATATAAACAATAATAATGTTTATATCTACAATAATGTAAAATTTATTTAAAAAATTTGTTATTTACAAAAATTTGTTATAATCACGTGAGTTTGTAAAATGTTCTCTGAAAAAAATCAAATCTCGTGCTAATTTTTTTATAAAAGGCATTCAATCCAAACAATTGTTGAATAGCATTCGAAGCAAAAAATCCGATTTTAAACTAGAAGCTGAATCTCTTAATGACCAGCAACCAATTATTTTCAACCAATTATTCTACATTTTTCTCGGCATCAATTTTAATACTCTAATCCAATTAATTCTGCTCCTATTCATTCTTCGCTATAATAATTTCCAAAAAACTTTCATACGAGACATTCAAAGATACGATTAAGAATCTGACAAACGTCGTAAAGAAACTAATTAATTTTATTCTACTCCTTGCTTACATGGATCACGAGAATAAGATTATAGTTTTCGTGTTTCTCTCATATTGCTGAACGTTTATAAAAGCAATACTGTTCAAAACGAAGCTGGTTTCTAGCGCATCATCGGCGAAACGTGGGCGGACGAGACCCTCCGGTTATAAACTTCTGAAAGAAAGGAGGCGTGGTTTTATAACGATTTATTGCGCGCGGCCGTAATAGCGTGTAACGAGTCGGAAGTGGGTGCTTTTACTGCTTTCCCGCATTAAA
>JANQDE010000021.1:1208094-1221188 GCA_037157785.1 Cephalotes varians
AACGGAAAAAAGATAGAAAAGCCGTGCGCACGTTCAGACGAACGTTCGGGCGCGCGCGCCGTTTCGCAGCGAAACGGGCAATTTTGTTTCGGTTACCGGTGCGCAGCACTTCGCCTCTAATATGAGACAGTTAGGAGGATATATACGTCTTATATAATCCTAGCCAGGTCGTTCCGCGGGTGTTACTTCGACGCGAAATTCCGCACGCGATACCTCGTAAAGTGAATCGAATAAAAGGCACGACCCTCCCCGATGAGAGAAGCCAAGGCAGTTTTACGCGGTGGGTGTCGGGAAAACGGGTCACTTGAAATTTACAGTCTGAGCGATCTGGAGCTTCCAAAGTACGATGTGACGATTGAAGAGTTGAACCCATGAAGGATGTAATATCAACGCAAAATTAATTAAGTAATTGTAAAAAATTCAATTAATAAAGATTTGTATCTCATCAATATTCTCTGATTAGGAATAAAACTCATTCTACATAAAATACATAATAAAGTATAAGCATAACACAAGACCGCTGGACCAACGAGCATCCAGCATAAAATCTTATAATGATTCACATAAGATTTTCATTGATCCAACGGCCTTATGCCATGCTTATACTATGCTATCCATTTCATAGTAGAATGGGCTTAAAAAAAATTAAAATACAATAAGACAGAAAATTATTGTATAATATAATATAATATTGTATATATTATTAATAACTTATTAATAATTATTAATAACTTTTTAATTCATTTTTAATATTCTCGCATCACATCTTACCGGTGGTGATATATTTTAATGACGATTTTTTATCAAATTCGACATCCGATACACTTCCTGTGAGCAAGCTCGGAGCTTTGTTCGATTTCTCTGATAAAATATAAACGCGCGTGGTGTAGTGATTATAGCTCAATGATGGCATCGTTAAATTTTATGAGTGCTAACGAAGGCTAGAAAGATGAGGATACGAAGCTATAGATATAACAGTAAAAAATTATATGGAACGGCACAGCTATTGTATCATTCATAAATTCATCGAATTATTAAAAATCAATTCTTTTTTCAAATATTTGATTTAAAAATTCAATCGATTCATTTATGATTTACAAAATTAAATATAGTTTTATATCTAACAATAAATCCCAAAGTGAAGTATATGATAAATCATATAAGTCCAATAAATTTTTCCGTTACATATCACGTTAAATTTTTTTCGAAATTACGTTAAATAAAACAGAAATGTGAGATTTTCTTATTTATCTGCTTCGAGGTTTGATTCGTGGAATTTTTGTGCTTGTCACTATTTGTAACTCGAATTAGAAGGATGAAAACATCTTCAAATATATATAATCCTATATATAAAAAATATTTACTAATGGATAATATCACTTCGAGTTGCCTCTCACTTCGAGTTGCCTCTCGCCATTGCCTAGGCATCGATGGAAAACTAATGCTCCGCAGGAGCGACGTGATAGTCCACTCGTTCCGAAGCTTTTAGCGATGCATCGCACATTAATGACTAAAGCTCCTCATCCTTTCTATCGTTTTACCGGTGTCCTTATGCGCAGTTCGCACGCTGGGCTTCAACGCGGAACACCGTCACTCTTCTTAAGACACAGTAATGATGTCATAAAAGAAAAAAGAATGCCGCTGCATCAAAAAATATTGTATGCCGTACATATAATATATATTACAAGAAGATATAACACAATATATGTATATAATTCACTACATATGTATTTATTTAAAAAATAATAAAAGAAAAACAGAAATATCTAATGACATGCAAGAAATAATCTCTCACAATCTTTTAATGTCACTTTTTCATACTTAAAGGATAGAGAAGACATTCATTTCTATCATTTTAAAAATAAATATATTAATTTGTAAGACACCACAAACGCTTCGCGCGCACTATTTAGCTTTTTATTTTTTTACTCCTTATTTTTTAAAAATAAATTGCATAATAACCTTTTATTAATGCACATATCTACAAATTGTCATTTGCTAACTCCACGATGACAGCTCATAAAATTAGCGGAACCAATCAGCGTCGCAGAAAAGCGGCAACAATATTTCGATATTTGCGATTATCGATACATGCCTTTTTTAGAAGTGGAAAAAGTCAATTAATATCGATAATTTTGATATTAATTAATATTGTTATGTTATATAATTATAATTCATTATTTTGTTATATAAAAATACATTATTAGTTTCATATTTAAATAATTTAATGACAAATGCCTAATTTTTTTATTACATTAAATATCTATTCATAACAATCATACTATGAACAAAAGTTTTATGGTTTGTCTGCAAAATAAATTAAAATTATAACAAATTAAAATATATATCGTACGTTATATTTTACATCTTCATTTTAAGAGCAGAAAGTACATACTTGTTACGCAAATAGATTTAAAATACGAATTAATTTTTGCTGTAATAAATAAAAAAAAAACAAAAAACAAAATACTCAATATAGCTATCCTATTTGCTGTTTGTTTTTTTTTTTACTCCACCGATGTAAATATTTGAAAATATTTCATATTTTCAATTAATCAGAAATATTTTCTATTTTAAATTTGGCCATCAATTTTCAATGTTAAAAAAAAATCATAACGCGCGCTTAGGTCACATTGATAGAGTTATGTTACAAATAATCTCAAAACTATATTATATCCTTAAAAAAGATTGAGATTCATTTGATTCGAGCAAATATTATCAGCGATTTTGTATCAAGTAATCAGCTTGGTCGGAAACGTGATCCGGATATTAATATCATGCTCATAAGAGAATATTCCAATAAAAAGGTGCAAACGATACAATGTTCGATATCATCCGCGGTTATTTCGTTGTGTTTTCAATCCCGCGCGCCACATATTTGGCCGCGTATTTACCACATTCGGAACACTCGCAATACTCGTGACTTCGAAAATGCTGCATACGCGTTCGATTAATTTTCGAGAGCCATCCTAATGAGTAATTATTTCGGCCTTTAAACGCAAGATGTATCATGGAAATTAACAAAGACTCGCATATTTTTCACATTCACATATTTTAACAAAGAACGTACTTCGATATTATTTTATATATTATTTAAATTATTAATATTATCATTATAAATATATATTATAAAATATTAATTACGAATGTCTTTTAACATTACAATGTATTTTTAACATATTCCAATATCAATGGCATTGTGATATATTATATAAAATTAAATTAATCAAAAGTTTTGCGCAACTGTATTTTTAATTAGCAAACTGTTTTATTCAATTTAATAACAGGTTACATTTTTAACGTAATCTCTATGATCGGCAACTTTTTAATTGTAAATTTTTGAATAACGTTTAGAAACGGATGTTTTTAATGGAAATTTAAACGGTATAACTTTTTAATTAAAAAAAAACATTAAATATCTAAATATAGATATTTGTATAAGTAATTATAATTTTGTATATGTAATCTTGCATCAAAACAGAATTAAATTAAATTAATTTCAAACTTATACGAAGATGTTGTTATTTATTTGCGTTAACTTTAATCAAAATTATTTGCGGGAGTGAAATTTATTATATAACATGTTCAGAATCGTTAATAGTTGTAAACAAAATTTGGATATCAAGGAATTTTTCACATCTTTTGGAAATAACGAAGATTCACTCGTCAATGTTCGGAATACTGTCAACATTCGAACGCATTTACGATATTGGCAACGTGTACAAACGTCTCACCGCAACATCGTCGTTGTCCCTGAGTTTCCTCCGATACACAAATCGCTCGTTGTGATTGATGTATTCGCGTATTTAATTATCGCAATTGCAAACGACGTAGAATTTACTGTCTCGCTGCACAACAAGAAACGATCTATCCGATCGCTAAATTCTGATCCCGCTCGTCCCGTTACGCGGCAATTAAATTCTAGTCCGCCTCCGTTTGCTTCGAGCAGATAGATCGACTGGTGCACAATGCGCCTCTCGGTGCACACGAAGCATTTCCTTCTCATCCTTTGTAGGTAACGTGACTCGAACTTGGAAGATCGCTCTCCCGTTCCTGCTGCTCGTAAAGAATAGCTCGATATTCGCCAGTATCACCATTTTCGAGATATTCGTGGTATCACCATCTTCATGGTAGTCTCGTTCCTTGGAATTTCGCGACATTAGACTCAAGAAACGAAAATGAAAGGTTATTTAAGATTACCTACTAATAAAAAGAAGAGATAGCCAAATATGCAAGAAATTTTGAAATTCTAAAATATGATAATAAGCGAAATTTTTTAGATTCCTCGATCGAATCGTCGTGAAAAAATGTAGAAGAAATTTTCTAATTAAAAAAAATATTTAAACAATTTTTCGCGTAATAGATTATGACAAAAAATCATATTTACGAAAAAATGCGTGAGAAAATTCTTTAAATATCCTATTTCGAGATTGTGATGTACATATTTTTCTCAATCTCGAATCCTACGATGGCTGCGTTCGGGGAGCGCGCTATCAGCGCTATTGTGTCATTCTATCTTTATTGTTCATTAGATGTAAAACAAGGATACAATGATAGCGCTGATAGCGCGCTCTCCGAACGAAGCCGATATAAAATGAACGTAAAAAGATATTCATCTTATTTTAAATTAGTTTATAATCCGAGGATTCAGAATCTAAAAAGCTCACAAATATTTTCTTATAATTTTTATAAATAAAGTTGTTTGGAACGCATGTATTACTATCAAGGCAATAACCGTAAATCAGTAATATTCTCTTTTAAAAGTTGCAGAAAACAAAAAAAGTATTCAGCGATAGTCTAAATAGGTCGCGTCGTGTATATTTAGAGAGAGACTACAGACAGATATCGCAGGTACGTCTATTGCAAATGACTATATAAACGAGAAGGCAGCGAGATTCACATAGAAAATCGCGCTTCCTCCGGATTTTCGTTGTCGTATTTCCCCCGACGACCGTCTCCCTCTCCTAGGCGATGCCGCAATACCCGTTCTGCCGGAATGCTACCGAGGACAGCTGCCATCCCTCGTTCCATTGCGGGATCCCGACTGGTAAGTTACCGCGGCGCACAGGGTAAACTTACCAATGGCATCCGAGTGGACGCCATCCTCGGTCACGTTTCCGCTCACGGTCTCGCCATTTGTTTGAAATCGCATAACGCTTACACGAGCCACCATTACCACCACCACGTCACCGCCACCGCCGCCGTCGTTGTTTCCTTCTTCCCACTCGATTTCCCACTCTGTTTGTTTCAACCCTTCTCGTTATTCCTTATCTCGCGTCCCTATTTCCCTCGCCTGCGAAAATCCTTTTTCTGGAGAACGTTGACCTTCTCATTCTCGCGTTTCCTCTTTATTTCATTGCTGAAAGAAGACACGTTCGACGATCTGTCTATGACGGCTGTCAAAGATAATTTAGAAGACACTTGTAGCTAAAGAAAGTTGGACTTTCAACTATACATACGCTGTAAAGAATTTAAAAAAAGAAATTTTCGTTTCACTTGATAATAAGGAAATTGATACAATTGACACAATTAAAACAATCAATTATTTTCAATTGCTATTCAATTAATAAAGTAATCAATCATTTGACATAATATCGTCAAATACGTTTCCCTTGAAGTTACGAAATGAATAAAATTGAAAAGAAAAATCCGAACGTGAAAATTTAATCTAGAATTCGAATTTACAAACTTAGAGAGCTATACCAATTCAATGGATGTATATGTGGATTTATATATAATGGATTTATATAGCGTCTTCTTCGCTAATTTTGTCAGTCGCAGATATTTCTACGCTATACAACCGGTTAATGAATATTTCTGCCACTAAATTTATTAGCGGTTGCGACGAGGATGGAGACAAAGGCAGCCGACATGGCGTCTTGGAGAGATCTCACACAAACGTTTCGTCAACGTAGAACCAAGAAGTGTAATTGGCTTAATTCGCATCTACGGTCGCGAGCAAACTCCGGCATTTAAATGTGCTTAGACTCAGCGTTATTATGTTTCCCTCTGTATTTGATTTAGGTTTCGTCGGCTTTCTTCAAAAACTCAATCGTTTTAAATGATAATACGAAAGTGTTTAAAGTGCGAATGTATCAGAACGAGTAGTTCTTCTACATAACTAATAAGTTTCTAAATTTTATATAGTTTTAACTATATTCACAAATTTTCACTTAAATTGTGTGTATTATACTTTCTTACACCTTTCTCATATAAATACGCATTTTATAACGCAATCTTTTATTGTTAATTTTTACCGTTTGAACATTAAATTCTTCGGGTCTGCTCAAAAAATTTAATTTTTAATTTTTCGTGTGCAGCGATCCGACGCTGGCTCGCGCATGTTTACGTCTGTGCGAAACCGCAGAGATACACTCGTGTCTCTTTCCGGCTTCCAGCGGTAATTAATTAGTGTAATGATTCGTCCGCGTAAACATTCGTTTCGTTCGCCTCTAATGAGTAGAGTTTCGTAAAGTTTCGCCGACCTCTGCTACTGATGCTCTATCCTTGCTCTATCATCCATCCACCTGCCTTGCTCTCTTTTCCATCCCCTGACTTGTCTCATCGAAATTTGTATCGCAATTTTAATGAACGACAACCTATGCAAACATACGCGCTCAAGTAGAATTTTGCGTTTGTGCAGTAACGACGTTATCAGAGTTTACGCACAGAAAATTGCCGCATGCGCGATCAATGGAAAAAGTGTAACTCATCAATTGCAATTCGAAACAATTAAGGTCAATTTGAAGCATTTATAATTATAATTGTTTTAACAAATAAGATATCATCGATTTTAATTGAAATTACAATTAAAATAACATTGAATTGTTACAATGACGAGTTCATATTTATTGTATATTTATATTTTAATTTTACTTCACATCTTTTTAATCAATATTTTATTTATACATCAAGATTTTTTTCGAACATTTTTTATTTTTTATCGTTATCATCGTATCCCGTTTCTAAATCGTTATGAAAAGTTGTCGAAGTTAACTTTCTCTAATTATAAATAAATTTCTCTAATTTAATCTCGATCTAACCGCATCAACCGCACAACAAGCGCAATTTTCATTTCTATTTGCACTCTACAGTAGAAACATTTCACATGAGTGCGTCGTTATAAATTATTACTTTCTTGTGTACGTGTCTCTTAGGTCACGGAGCTACTTAGCAGATTGAAGAGGCAAGATGACGGTACTTTTTGCGATATACCGACTCGCTTTCGCAAATTGCCTTTCGATGTCACGTGGACATCGCAGGAGAGTCATGCTAATGTACGCGAATCGATACTCGCCGATAAACAACGTACCAACTTATGGTCTCAACGGACCACACAGATTGACTTAAGAGTTTCATTAATATGAACAAGCGCGCATCTATCATCAGATTGTTATATTATGATTTGAATTTAATATTACAGTTACTGAAGAATCAGTAAAAAAAAAATAATTTTTTTTATCGAATAGAAAAAAGAAGTTAAAATTAAAAGTCAAAATTAAAATGAGAAATAATTTTTGTCCGAAGTAGATCTAATGCGAAAAATCGATTCATGCTCAATAAAAATATTCAGCTCGATCATTTCAAGTATGATTTACGTACTTGCATCTTCACAGACGCATTGATTGCCGAAGCCAGGCTTCCGAAGTGTCGTACTCAATGACAGATTTGGAACGTAAATTACGCAAAATCCTCGATCGACCACCCATCGAGCGACGCGTAACCTAAGGTGAATGCCTCGGGACAATATTTATTGAGATCGATCGAAAAGCGGCCCGAGACGTGCCGGTTTTCGCCGCTACCCACGGTAACTCTTAAACGTCGTTCAAACGTCTGAATTATTCATCCAATGTACGCGTAACTTTCGAATATCCCGTGTTATTCGCCGGTAAACCCGGCCCTCTTTAATATAAAATTATGCAAAATGTATTTCCTGTCGGAAAATAAATAAAATCTAATCAGTATTGACTATAATCAAAATCATGACAAAAATATCCAAAGAAATGAAATAATTAGGTAATTTGTGATGACCTTCATATTTACAAGAGTTAAATGTTAAACTTTGAAACAGAAGTGTGTCTGTAATTAAATATGTAACTAAAAAGTTACAAAAAGTTAAAAAGTTTTTAGTAAATCAGTGGATTAACAATGTTGAATTATTTTTAGCATGCATTTTTGTGTTGCTTTTAGTATTAAATTTAATTGTTGTTTAAATATAATCATAAATCAATAATATGCATTTATATCTCATTTTATCGACACATGAAAAGATTTTGCTAAACTATTCAAAAATTTAACTAGATACAAATCTGAAAATAATTTTATTGGACTATCAAAATAGTTATGTAAGAAACTTAAAAATGATGAGCAATGTTGCAAAAACCTTTGATATTCTAGTAATCAGTGAACGTTTTACATAATTTTGTTAGCTCAATAAAATTATTTTCAGATTTGTATCTAAATTTGTATTTGAATTTTTAGATTCTTCAGCAAAATTATTCTTTCCCTGTGCATGTAAAATTTGTTCAACGTGTTAAATGTTTAAAAGTGGATAATTTTTAAATTATTTAAAATTTTAGTTACACAGATAACATTAAGAAATAAATCGAATTACATTGATTTAAGCTAATACCGCACTTAAATCCGTACATAGCAAAATTCTCGTTTTTAAATAAAACAGATACATCATATAATCATCTAATCTAATCTATGATATAATCTATAATAATCTATATTACTAATAATTAATAATAATCTATATTATTCGACGACACACACACACACACACACACACACACACACACACACACACACACAAAATTTTCGAAGGAAATATTCTTCCTTCAGTTTCCTTCGCTTGATTCAATTAAATTTTCAACGAAAATTAAGACGCTAGAAGTGCAGGTAGAGCTGTCGCGCGAGAGACATAAAATGTGGTTGCCAGCGAGATAGAAAATATCGTACGCTTAAATGTTCACTCGGCCATTTATTTGTCTATCACGGAAAAGATTCTATTCTCGATTCCCAGCTGCGACTACGACGAGCAATGGCTCAGAGAACCATTTTCTTCGTGAAAGAATTACGCCTAATGGAGTCGGTAGAATGAGATTCGAGCTTGCGTCGCACGACAAGCTCCTTTCCCGCATTAATGCGGCGCATTTCCTTTTTTTTTTTCGCGCGTAATGCCTGCTAACGATGCCCCGCAAAATGTGGACGAGGATAACCGGCGAGATCGTAGGCAGTCAGCAGGATTTCAAAAAGCCTCGGGAACATAAAAAATGCAATTTACCGACTACGCCGATGCACTCAAAGACAGCAATTCCGCGCGTACACGTCAGGAATATAAGATTAAAGTGTAGGAAAGATTCTAAAATGCGCCCTCTTTCCTCCCCCGCTCGGCCTCCCGAATGTCTCCCGTAGGTCGCGTCCGATGAAATTCTCTGGGGAAAGATCGAGTCGATCGCCAAAGAGTCTGGAGTTGAGAGGAATTGCGCGACTCTTGGGACTTCGTACATTAATGAAAAGCACTGCTTTCTATCGCGTCGAAACGTTCATATAGACGCAGCGTTAGTAAAGTTAATCCTCAACGTCGTAATGTTGAAGGTATAATAAACTTTATAATTATATTATACCGAAAGATACATATAAATGAAATTTAATAATCTAATTTATCTCTCGTGTGGATCGTTCATGAAGCTGGAATATAATTAGACTAATAAGTTGAGAAAATTATGCATATAATTTATGCAAAGCCTCGCTGCAAAAGCTTCGCGAGCCATGCGTAAGCTCGATCGATTCGACTCATCTTCAATCGAAGAGATTTTCCTTCTATCCCGCAAGCGACCTGCTCAAGATGGAACGTCGACGAGAAGGTCGTATCCTTTCCTCGAGAGTTTTCTTTGTCGAAGGAGCAGAATCGCGTTTAATGGAGTCAGCGGAGGCGGGCTCGCCCTGTGGTCCAAAGAGAGAAGAAGATCGTTTCCCCGCATTAATATCACTTCGCGCCGCTTTTTCCTTCGGATCTTTTCTATTTTTCGCATTATAAGGTTCCCCATTTACGACGGGGGCGCGCGGAAAATCGAGAGGCATCCGGCGTCCATTAGACCCCCGGAGGAGGAAAAATATTCAAATCGCCCGGAGCTTGCCGCGAACGCGAAACGATCGGATAATGAAAGCTCATTTCGTTCTTGATCGATCGACTTGGTTGGGGTCGGGGAGAGGGCACAGGAAGAGTCTGGGTATCCACCGATTTAATTAGTCGGAAAGGAGGCTACAAGAGAACGATTCCTCCGACGAATGCCGAAGAGCCGCACATTATAAAGCTGCAGCTCATTGTCTTCAACGTTTCTCTCTTTCTCTTCCCTTCTCTCTCATCCCCTGGTTTTCCACATTTCTTTTCAATCCTTTCTGTTATGACAGTTTCTTGTAACTTTTTCTTACAACTTTACGAAAGTAGGACAAGAGCTTCTGTAGCATATTTAGCTTTACTCGGAATTAGTTTTTTCTTTTTTGTAGAATGACGTAAAAGCATGTGTTACAGTAACCAAATATATATAATAATATTTGGCAAGACTGAGAATTTGCATAATCTAAGTTTTGATGCATTTACAGAATCAAATATTTAATTCTGTCAGTAGATTCAATTCTACATAGATTTCCTGTACATTTTATTGGCATATCTTGCAATTATAATCAATTTTATTTTCTTCGTCACCACAGTCATCTCACAATTGTCGACATTCTAATCGAACCTGCGACGTTTCGATTATTTTGTGCATCTTCCTATAGTATGCAATGTCTGCGAAAATCTTTATTACAAAGACATGCGCGAAAGAGCCTCGTCATTATATTTAACGAACGTCGGGAAGATCCGGGAGATGATGCGATTCGCTAAAGCGTTGCAGTTTGCGATGAACCGGCCGACGCGAGAACGCGCGACAAAATATGATAGCGCGGCAACGGAGATATGAATAATGCATGAACGCATAGAGAAGTAAAATATACTTTGACCGTTGTAAAGGCAGAGATTCCCGTGTTCAGCGTCCTTCATTCAAAAATCCGTTCCAATATCCGTCCCGCGGCACGAAGCGCTTCTTCCTTGCGACAACGATTGCACCACATTGCGAGACAACGTCGACCTTAGGTATATTGGCACTCCAAAGGAGATTTTTTAACACTCCCTCCTTGGCTCGAATAAAACTTGTCGTAGGGGTTCTATTTGTTACATGTTACACTGTATTTTATGGTACGTTTTGAAACACGAATAAAGTAAGTTCATAAATACTAAAGTTCACTTCGTAATAAAGTCGCATTATATTTTACTCTTGATGTTATTGTATTAATTACAAATCTATTTCTTTAGTGTTAGGAAGTCTTCATATCATTATGCTACATCATTTTTAATTTGTGTATTTTATGTATGATTAATAATATTATACATTATATTATATATCTATAAATGTGAATGTATGTCATTGAATATCTATAAAAAATGTAGAATAAAGCTCGAATTAAAAACGATATATAATTTCTTAGAGATAGGTATATATTAAAATATAGAAATTAAAGAGAGAAAGAGAGAGAGAGAAAGAGAAAGGATGTTTTCTTTTTTAAGAACTTAAGTACCTGCTCGTTTTGTTTATTTCCAAAAGTGATATTGTTGCGAGATATCAACAATAGAATAGAGTTGAGACAGGCACAGTGGATCGATTCGCAATTCCGTTTCGCAACTTCGATAGTCGGAATTAGTAATTACACATGTGTAACCGGTATCAATAGCAGGAATCGACGAGATGCTCGTAACACTAAGAGATAAAGCCAAACAATTCGAAGGTTCCTCACACGCTCAGTATTGCTGCTAGTACATTCTATATCATATTATCAATTACGAGAATAAAGTGAATATTTGTATGGATCAATAGAAACTTAACATTAATATCTCTAAATTATTGAAGATAATCAGTTCAAAAATCAAGTTAAAAATAAAATATCTATAGCACATTTAATCAGGTATATATAAATAAGTATTGTGCAATAAAAATAGAAAGATAAATACTCAATTTTGTTCATTTATTTTCTTTCTATAACTCTGAGTGTCGATGATTCTAGCGCAGACAAAAATAAATGCAGTTGATTGGAAAATAAATTTCTAGGAAAAAAGAGTAATTCGAGACTACCATTGATAATCGAACAGTTGACGGGAAATGAATCAACAGACAGCAAAAGCACATCCTGTATTGATATGTATATATTCCATGTATCAAAAACGAATACTCAGCAGTTCGAATGTCGTAAACATAAGAAAAATACAAAACAAAATAATACTTAACAAAACACATTCATTTTTAGATTACAAACGGATGTAAGCTGGTTTGAGACGCACTCGCAATGGCGATGCAGAAGGAAAATAAATATTGTTGGTACGTATATACGATGACCTTGAACATGAAAATCTTTATTGCATTACACACGCGATATTGATGTATTTACTTTTTGTCGCCTACGGATTGTATGGCCTTCAAAATTCACTGTCAGCACAAGTTGCGATTCAGTTAATTACAAGGTTTCGATCAAAAGTGTTTGCGTGGTGAATTGCTTCTTTTCGGCAGTGAGTTGTAAATTCGAGACGTTTGCGGTAAGCACGCGACGTATTGGGTTGCCAAGATTGCGTCCGACGCAAATAACGGATATCGTATTTCACGCAAATCAGAGTGAAAGCTAGTTTCTTGATATGTGAAACGTTTAGGCATTTAGAAATCGATAAGCTTCCCGTAAAATTGATTGTAAGTGGAAAAAATTTTAATTTAGCGTTTATCTATTCATGTATGCGCGTTTTATATAATTTACATATAACATTAGAACCGCCGATGGTTTTTCAATAGACTGCCAAAGGTGTCAATATGTTCACGCTATGTATCTTTTATTCATCATTCTTTGTGTTCAAATTCAAATTATGTGCTTACAGTATTAATTACGGTATCAATGTATAGATGATTCAGCCTATGCGCCTGTTTTTCTGTCGTTTTGTCTTTGTCCTGTCGCAAGTATCTGATTCTCTTATACGTAAACTATGTTAAGTAAAGAGTTTTGTGTGT
>JANQDE010000021.1:1221323-1285318 GCA_037157785.1 Cephalotes varians
GTGTGTGTGTGTGTGTGTGTGTGTGTGTGTGTGTGTGTGTGTAAAATTCAACAAGACTTTCTATCTCATTTCCTTGCAAGCCATCTTTCCAAGAAAATTTCAAGCAGATAAAAGAATAGCATCTACATACGCAAAAAGGCAACAAGCCTGTACATGATATTATATATAATTTCTTATCCCTGTTTCCGGTTAATAAAAAGTTATTTTTATATTTGTATGATTAAAATTATTTAGATTAAAATTATTATATTCACATGCTTTCAATATTCTGTACAAAAAAGAAAAAATTTAAATAATTAGCCGTGGAGCCAACAAAATGGCACCAACGGTGGTTCTAGTGTTAAAAAAATATATTCTATAATACAATATACGCTGTGTAGATATTTGTTATGCATATTTTAATTTTAGCGATTTATTTACAATATAGAAATTTTTTAAATAATCTTCTGTCAGCAAACCAAAGAAAGACTAAATTTCTCGTCGCTTTGAAAAATTATATTTCTGCTTACAAGGGGTGCTCTTTTCACAAATGGTTCTTCGATTACGAATCCATTTGACGACCACTTTATTTCATACACAAGTTGATCGAGCGTAGCAAAGGACATAAAAAGAAACAAAAGAAATTGAATTTAAAGGAAAAGGCTGAACGATGCTCGCAAGGCGTGAGGAGGCTGTGAAGAGACGGGAGATCGATCGGAGGTAAGAAAGAAGAGGATGAGACCTCTCTGCTTCTCGATTCCGGCGATAGTCGGACGAAATTGCGAATATCGAGTTTCGTCGGAAAGGTCCCTGCGCGGCGAATTCGTCCCGCGGGAAAGAATCGCGTGGCAGGTCAAACGGAAGGTAGGGAAGGCATGACCGAGGGGCGGGTCGGGGTGAACTCGATTCGAGCACTGATTAAAAATACATACCAGGTCCGTGTATTTAGGGAATACGAAAACGGCGGTAAGGTCGGTTAGAAAAATTGCGTGGAGACACCGATGCTCTTCGATACGTGACACGGAAAAAAAGATCGATTTATCTTGCGTAATACAGGTTCAAAAGATCCCAAGATCAACTGTTAAGTTATAGGAAAGATTAGACTGTCCGTTTTTTACACTTACGCATCTCATTTTAATAATTTATAAGAACACAGAAAGAATGATTTTGCTAAGATATTTAAAAATTTATAGCTAGCTACAGATCTGAAAATAATTTTATTGATAATTCAAACATAATGAGCAATGTTACAAAAAATTTTGATATTTTATAGCGATCAGTTTGAACTATAATTCATCAAAATAATTATGTAGGACGCTCAAACCGGTTGCTAGAATGTCATATTCATGTTTAAGTTACCTATATAATTATTTTGACAGTAAATTTATTTTCAGATCTGTATCTAGTTATAAATTTTTAGATATTTAAACAAAATCGTTCTTTACATGAAGAAAGGAAATGGTATCATTTATAAAACTCATGAATTATTTTATCAGAGCGCGATAATACTGAGAATAATTTTCTACAAAATAATGTTGGAAGATTTTAAAGATACAAAAAGATTATCATTATTATCGTTGACACTATTATACTTCAATAATCCTGATTGTATGAGAAGTGCACATTATTTTTCTCGGACATTATGTAAAATGTATTTCCCATCACAGTCACACCATTGCAATTTTATCCTGTCTCACGGTAGACGTCAAATTGATCAACTGGAGAAATGAGAATTGAACGTTGAAAGTAATCAAGAGTTCGCCGGAACTCAAAGATTCGTTATCATGATAATGAAATTATTTTCTCGCTCGATATTCTCTCTTTTTCTCTCTTGCGAAATAGTTGGAAGTTTTTCACCGACAGATGAGGTACTCTCGGATTATAAGATGAGGAAAGGCCGAAGAATTAAGAAAGTTAAAAGTATTAATCGAGCCCACAGTAAAAATTAATTGACTCCGCAGCCAGAGCGAATAAAAACGCGTGATCTTTGCATTGCGCAAGACTTGTGTCGGTTAACACGTTCACCACCACGCGTCACATATGTGTGACACAGCGGTTAATTTCGAAAGCCCGGTGTCACATATGTGTGACATTGTTGATTACCCATTTATGTGTGCAAGTTGACTACCAATTGTTGTTAATTACTCATACTATCAATTGTTATTGTCAATTGTTGTTAATTATCCATATATATGTTTTATATGTGTATAAGTGAATGCGATTACGTGAAACTGTTGCAAGAAAAGCATGGACCATAGCGAGGGTTTTTCCAACTTGACTGTGGTAGCAAACGTGTTAAGAAAGAGAATAGATAAATAGCAGGAAACAGAAGCAAGACATAAACGGCACTGTCCGGAGTCTGAAAGGCGGCGGTGTAATAGCGAAGCGAAAATGTATAAGCGAAAATTATTCCGAAACTATCTGCTTTGTTCCCGTTATTGTAATGAAGCTGTACGGTCAAAGTAAAGAAGAAATTTCTGTTGCTAAGATTTTTAATGCCGCCGCAGATTTTTTAGAAGCGGAGATTCAAAGCGAAGATCGTAAAAATCATAACATTACTCAAGCGTTTAATTATTTTTCCAACGTTATAATAACGACCATAACAAAAAGCATTATTTGTTTCAATTTTTTAATATTTTTAAAAATATTATTTTACTTTTTAATTTTTATAAGATTAAACACTCGTAAGATAATGACTTTTAATTGTACAAACATGAAATACGAATCAAAAGATTTTATTATATAAAATAAAATTCTTAGAACTTGCTAAAATGTCTCTTTCTCTTTGCGCTATATTTTTAAAAGTTAACAGCACTTTTTCATATTGTATGTTCTATCCATAAAAATTTTCTGAAAATTTAATTTTTTATTCTAAAGTCTACTCCTAAGAAATTTTCTGAATTTTTAATTTTGCTCGAGAAACCGTGAAAGATACAGAAATGAGAGATGACAGAATCTCGTCAAGCTGATTCAATGATACGATAAAAAAAAAGAATAAAGTTATCGATCGACGCAATATGCATCTCCATTTTCATCACTATTATGATTGGATGTTTTGTAGGAAGAATGCTTTTTAATTGGTCGTATTATTACAACTAAAATACGGTCCATTATAAGTAAGAGGGCTTTTCCGTCGGCATTCAGGAATAAGAGATGCAAATAAAGCTCATAAAAGCTCTCTAGGACAATTATATATCACAAACTGGTATATCTTACAGCAAATTCAATTCATAAATTTTGAAATGTGAAATAGGTAAAGTATTGCTCATCTGTAAAAAGATACATTAGCGTGACAGAAACAACATTTATATTCAAATGAATAAAATTATTTTTTAATTATATACGAGAGAAAGGCAAAATGTAATTTTATGCCATACTTATTACAAATAACTTTAATTAGAATCGTATTTATTATTTGCTCATAATCAAGAAAAAATAAAAGATGGAGCACTTTATAATATATATAGCACGTTTGTATAAAGCGCGCGCGCGCGCGCCGTGTGTGTGTGTGTGTGTGTGTGTGTGTGTGTGTGTGTGTGTGTGTGTGTAATATAAAGGAAGAATAAGAATAATGTACGCAGTTTCGGAAAAAGTTAAACTATTTCATTAATACAAACTCAGCTGAAATTTTGTTAAATAATTTTATTCAAATCTACATAGTTCTATTTTTTATGCTACAAATTTTAGAATTTTTGCACATTTCTAGCAAAACTCGCGTAGTTCCATAAACACATTTTTTTTCTCTTTTTTTTTGTTCACTGAAATATTATTCACGCATTTCACACTAAAACAGATCTGTCCAACTTTGCTTGCAAGCTAAACGTTTCCACCTCTTCATCGTCTCGTTGAGTGAGAGACAGAGAGAAAAGAAAAAAGAATAGACGCTAGAGCAACCAGTCACTGGGCAGCGTTTATTTTTTTTTTTTTGTTTGTTTTCTCTGTCTCACTCAACGAGACGATGAAGAGGTGAAAGCGTTTAACTCACGAATAAAATTTTGGACAGACTTGCACTAAAATATAACATCTAATCACTTTAAAACCGAGCCTAATTTCGTTTCGATATTCACAGAGAACATTTGATTATTTAGTCGTTCGTGCAATTAATTTCTTCTTGAAAGAAAAATTAACATGATATTAACATAATATTAATAAAATTAACAGATATGAATAAAATTAATTTTCTTTACGGAACGGCGCGATTGAGAAATCATTACATCTGAATGTTTGTATTTGCATATGCACTTGTCCGCGTGTATATCTATTGTCCCAGGTAGTCCTTTATCTGAAGGCACATGCCAGAGTTCGATTCGAGCGATAATCGATCGGATGAAGGCGTCCTCGTAACTGACAATGGCCCTTTATTCTACGAGTAGCGCACGTACGTACAGGTGCATGCGACGTACGATACGACGCATTAATGGCTCTGTCGGCGCCCTTCCTACTGCATCTCCTCACGATGCAACAATATCGGAAAACGCAGAATGTCCTAATATCTTTGCTCCTAATTTTACTGAAAGATTCTTTGGCAAATTTCCTATCAAAACATAAATACTTTTAGCCATAATATCAAAATATTTCGGAAGCTAAATTACAGGAAACCGAGTAAATAACGAATTTTCGCATTAACTTTAAGTAAACATGTTACTTTAATGATTTTTTTTTAATGCTTGAAAGTATATGATATTAAATATTAATTCTGTGGTATAATTTTCTTTCTATATTTCTATATTTAAAAAAATAACCAAAAATTCATTGAGGGAACTTTTATCAAAATTAATTGTTAATAATTGTTAATAAATTGAGATTTTTGGGCAAGAATTCAAGATTATGGTTCGCTGTTACGTGCATTTTCTTTATTTCTTCCGTTATTTCTTGCGAAAACCAAATTAGCGTTTACTGGCAAGAATATTTAAAGCAAAGAAAGCAGAATAACCGAAGTTCGGAGCTTGTTGTATACTGTAATTCCCGAGTTTTGCATTATGCATGCATCCACTGCACCGCTACAGAAATCGGAAGATTATGCAATTTAAAAAAATTATGAATTCCTGACATTGTTTCTAAACTAACTATTCGGTTTTGTCGAAGTTAAAAATCGAAACATTTTTCGTATAATTTAATCTATTGCAGCGAGACAGAGTACATAGTATTATTAACATTTTATGTTATATACAAGCTGACATAAGCAATTACGCAACCGACCATTGAATCCAGTTGAAAAGGGGAAAAATATGAAGAAGATAAAGATGGAAGCCATAACAGAGTAAAAGAAAGCGAACGGGTGCGCGGATGAACGGAAATTCGCGATGAACTACGAAGGATGCGCGAGATGGCAGGGGGATGGAACAGCAGGATGATGGTCGCAACTACACGTCGTGTACAAAAGAGAAAGGGAAGAGGCGAGGGAACGACGGAGGGGCAGAACGTTGCTCGAAATTAACCGGAACGTGACTATTTTCCAGCAGCCTCTTCCCGTACCGCGCGTCTTTCTCCGGCATTTTCCTCCGTCCCGACGCGCCCTTCGTTAGCTTCTCTCTATCCCGGCCGCAGAAATACGCAGGAAAAAAACAGAGAAAGAGACACGAGAGCAGAGGGTGGTTACGTGTGCAGGGCGCTGGAAAAAACGGCGAGATTCCAACGGGGGGTGGAGAAGGTGGCGGCCGTTATGTACCTACAAGGGAACGAAACAAGTGGCGGGAGTGACGCTAAAGAACAGAGGGCTATGCGGGAGAACCAGCGAAGGGTCGTAACGAGCCCTCGCGGTAAGCCCGGCAAGCAGAGAGATCGGCTCGCTTATCGCGTATCTTGGGATTGATTCGAGCGTGGAAGTCTTAAATGAGACGGTCAACATCTGCTTGACCCCGATGCTACGTTTCCCACTAACGGATGACGTTTATTAGCTACCGCTGTTATCGTTAGCTCTCCCGTCCAAACTTCTCATTTCCGGGGATGTTTGCCTGTCCCTTTGAGATTTGTTTTGAAATTAGAAACGTAGAAATTGGATGTTCTATTTAAACCTCGGAAAATTAATTTCTAGTCTTGTAGAATTTACCGAAGGAAAATTGCTCAACTCGGAGCGCAATTCGTAAATTAATGATTGGCTAAAGATGCAACAGATGCAAAACAGCATTTTTTTAATTGATTAATTAAATCAGAAAATTATGTCTTTTTAGTGCACTATTCGGAGTATCAAGGAATCCTGACAAGTTCGAAATAAAGATAAAAAAATCATAAGTAAATATTCGTTCGTGTGTAATACACAGACATATTAATTCAATATATTTATCGCAGACTGGTTTTTTATTCTGCATTTCTTATTTTTATCATGTCTTAGCAATATCAGCATGCAGAAAACGCCATTTTTCACGCAAAACGCCATTTTTCACGTAATAGAAGACGCCATGTGCGGCTTGTCGTGTTACACATCCATCGGCCGAAAATTTCCGTGTAAGCACGGCCATGCGGAAAATCGAGCTGGAATTTCCGCAGATTCGCACAATCTACGGTTGAAATGGCCCGGAACGATGGAAATTTTCGCGGTTATTGATTTTTCCCGACCCTGTGGCACGGGTGCAGATGCGCGCGTGCATGTAATCCCACGTCGAAGGGGGAGAAAGAGAAGTGAGATGTAAAAAAAAAGAAAATAATAAAAACGGACTGATAAACTAGCATTGGAAAAAAAATCAAAAGTGCAATTTCGCAATCTTGTAGCGAGTATTCCAATTATTCGCAGTTTGAAAAATGGCGGATTGATGATACTCCAGCAACTTAGCTAATTAATTCAGGTTTAGTTATTTATCTTTCACTCTATCTACGTGTTTACTTGTCCATTATTAATTATTTATAACTAATAATCGTAGCTTAATCTATAAAATGAATTGATCGTAAATACAAGATTGTAAAAAATTCTTTGTTAATCATAT
This sequence comes from Cephalotes varians, assembly GCA_037157785.1. Classification (NCBI taxonomy): domain Eukaryota; kingdom Metazoa; phylum Arthropoda; class Insecta; order Hymenoptera; family Formicidae; genus Cephalotes; species Cephalotes varians. The sequence continues at coordinate 1,228,223 of JANQDE010000021.1, forward strand.
AAATATTTTTTAACTTTCTCAATTTTTCATTTTGCAGTTTTTACGTTCTTTATAAAAAAAAGAAAGAATTCTCCATATAGTTATTTATTTTCTGAAATTTTCTCAATTTTCATTTTATATTTACAATTTTTGTACAAGAAATCATGTAAATAGAAATTTCCAAATTATTTGACTTTCCGTATGAAATTCTAACAATAAGTTCTGCATTTTCAAAGACAGCTTGTACATATATATATATATTTTCTAAACTACACAGTTGAAAAAGTGCATAAGAAACCCGTACCTATATCGCGGAAACCACTTTTTGTTGGCGATTCCGAAAAACCTCGCAAAATTATCGCAGCTCGAGCCATTTGATAATAATTCGCACGCCGCGAAAGTTAAGAGAACTATGATTATAGACGAGACTCTTCTCTTTCTCTATCTCTCTTCTTCCTCCTTCCTTCCTTTCTTCCTTCTCCTTCTTCTGGCATCTCAACGCTAACACGTCGAAGGAACTCGTTCGACGCGCCAATTAAACGCCGGCGCATCGAAACAAGAAAGCGAAGCGACGTTTCGCAAATTGCTTTTCTCGCTCCCCTCAATGCTCCCCCCCCCCGATCTTCCCCCCTCGGACTTTGTAGACCCCCTTTTTTTTACTCGATCTCGCGGGAGCCGCGGCAGGAATTCGGTCGAATGATTTACCTGAAGTCGAAGTTCTCGGCAGTGCGCTTTCGAACTTTGCATCAGAACCTCGAAAATTTACGAGTGAAACGAAATCCGTGTTTTTTTATTGATTTACAGTGAGACCAAATGTGCGCTTTTACTATGCAATTTGATTAGCTTCTCGTTGGAAGAGGCCGTTGGATTGGCTCCATTCATTAAAAATAGATTACCAATACAGATGATAAAGAAATGGAGAGAGCAGCGGAGAGTTGCAGTATATTTTTATAGTTTTATGTTTTATACTGCGTTTGCGAGAAGATGCTATTAGCGCAATTTAGCGCTGAAAATCTATAGTTAATGTGCACTATAAATTTTCAGCGTTAACAGCATCTCCCCGAATGCACCCTAATTCACAATTACATAATTTTTAGATAAATGTACTTCAACTTAAAAGATGCAGCTTCATATAAATGATGCTGTGCATTTTTGTCGTCTGTACATTCTGAATAGAATAAAACACACAACATCCACTCGAAGGTCGATTGCAACGTGAAAATTTCGTGCGGTATATCAGTTTCATAATTGCCGTGCTGGTATAATCGGAAAATTAATAACACTGGTAGTTTTATTAACAAGCGACCTCATTAATTCCATAATTAAAATTGCGTATATCAAAAGCGCCGGCGGGCTGTCGCGCGCGAATTTATCCGTTTCAAAAGAGTACCTCCAAGCTTCCTCACAGAGAAAGCCAGTCGGATTTAACGTAAATCATAGCGAGATGTTTTTCGAGATGTATCGATAGCATGTACCTCGATAAAACGCGCTGAAAAACATTTTGCGGCCGTCACGATCGCGACGCAATGCAAACTCTCCGCCAAATTGATGCCCGGGCGACCGCAATGCGTTTTGGTTTAATCGCTTTCCGTCCGCTCGTAATAACGCGAAAAATAATTGTCGTGCCGTAATTTATACCATAGAAAAATACATAAATAGATTCACTCCGAAATTTTATCTCGTGCGTTTGCGCGTTGAAAGAACGCCGCATAAATCGCACAAATAAAATTTATGTCAAAGTCAATATCCCGCCGTTATCTCTCTAACCGCATTTTCGAAGGCAAATGTTTCTGAAGCTACAAAAATATTCTACCTTTAATTAAATCATCCTAAAAATTTTATAATTCAGGAAATTTAATAAACCGATTCGATTTAAATCGAATTCTTAAAATAATGTAATTCCCTTTAAAAAATATATATATACATAAAATATATCTCTTTATTCTACATAATATAAAAATTTAATTATTTTAAATTTTATTGTATAAAATTTTTATATATGGAACTTGATAATACATCGTAATATTAAAGCTAAAATTCTGTCATCTTATCAGGATCTGTGATTGATCGTTTTACGTTTGAATCTCTCTCTCTCTCTCTCTCTCTCTCTCTCTGTATCAGATAGCAATAGGATAATTACAGACCGCGTCAGAACAGCCTACCAAATTCACAAAGTCATTCCGCAACCAGTGGTAGCACGAACGGGACGATTTTAAGTTGCATTCGTTTCAGGACAATTGTTGATAGTAAAGATAATCGTGCCGGAGGCAACTTGCCAACACCATTAAAAAGGAACGATCATTGCCGGTCGTTTGGTCATATTGATAGGATCCGAATTCGGTGTGTGATATAGGAAAGAGAAACTGAGCGGAACGAGAAAGTAGCAAGAGGCGGAATAAAAATAACAGAAAAGAAAAGTAGCTCCGGTTAGAGAGACGGAAGATTCTAAATCGAATCTTAAGACTTCGAGCAGGGCAGCGTGCCAGACGAATCGTTAAAGGACGTATGTCTTCGAGAATGTATGCCACGATTTTTCGCCGTAATCCTCCACAAGTCTTCTCCATTCAATAACACCATTGAGAATCTTAGCAATTGAGGATTCTTACCAATCGTATCAAATTGATAATGTTAAATTCGTTCCAGAAATATTTATTTATTTATTTATTCAACTTCAAATAGTTGCGAGCACAATCATCGCAATTAGATAATAGATAGATTTGTTACTTGAGTAATATAGTCATTGAGTAAATATTGTAAGTATTGAAGCTATAATCAATATTTCACATTTTGTACGTCATAATCACTAAAAGAGATTGAAAAACGATAAAAAGAAAAATTTTGCAACAATTAATGAAAATCAAATTTATAAAAGCATCAACAAAAAAAACTAATCCCCAAAATCGCTAAAAAATATTTCTTACAAGATAACTGTCTTCTAATTCTAGAAGACCGGTAACTAACTAACTTATAATGTCCGCGAGATAAAACTAATGTCATATATAATCAATCCCATAAAAACAAGATATGTTATTATCAGTATCTTAGTATTCCCTAATCATGAGTTCAAAGATAACGCGCGGCAGTCGAGTTTAACAGGGCAGTGTGCCAGCCGTTATTATAACAGAGTGACGGTGATGATGATCACCGACGAAAGAGCCTTCGTTCCGTTCTGTAGAAAGAGGATGACGGGACATAAGAGAATGGACGTTTAAGAGGGCGACTCTTACAGAATGGCGAGAGACAGTGTGCGGGTCGAGGAATGGGTAGATATCAATGGGTCGCGCAGCTCGGAGGTTTTCTCTCTTACCCCGCACCTTATCCCTACCTAGCAGCCCTTCCGCACCGCCCGCAGGGACCACCCTCGCGTAGCACGCCACCCTTCTCTCAGGCGCAGCCGCCCTTGCACGGACCAAACGAATTTCGCCAGGCTTAGCCCGGGGGCTGGCTGCTGCTTTAGGGCGCTCCACTCACTCGCTCGCTCACCCTGTCCCTTTCCCTTCCTACGGTCTAGTCAGCTTCTTCCTTTACCACCGTCCACGCTACCTTTCTCTATCTCTATCCATCTATCTTTCTCTTTCTACTTCGTTCTTCGGCTTACGGAACCCGACGAGACTTCGTTGCCAAGTTTCTCGAGGGTCTCACCTATTCGATGTTGTGTACGCGCCGTGAAATATGCTTAAATCCCTAATTACGTGGAGTTTCGCGTTTACACGATTTTTCGAATAGTTAAACGAGCACTTACTAAAATAAATCTAAATATAAATTTAAACTTGGCTCTTTAAAGAATCCATTTACTGTATGTAATATGCAGTTTATATTAATTTTAAAATAAATACTCATTATTTTGTCAAAAATTAATACGAGTAAAAGAATTAATTGAATCTACACATTTATTCTCAATTTATATTTGAATTATATTCTCAATAATGCCAGAAATATATTATTTATATTTTAAATGATTTATATTTTGCTTACTTTCGTGTACTAGAAAACTTTCTGGATAAATGTAAATTATTATAGAAAAAAATTAAACGTTTTATTTTATTTTATATTACAATCTTTATACAACAAATTTATGAAGTTAAATAATAAAAAATAAATTTAAATAAAATTACGGTTAATCGGCGCAAACTTCACTACTGAAGTAAAAAAATGACTCCATCTTAACTTTGCAACATAATAAAATAAATGTGATTTATTTCTATCTCGTTACTTTCCTGCGATCATTTTTCCTACTTCCTTCATTATGAGAATAAATAATGAGAAAAAGAGCTGGCGTTGCATTCTAACTCGATTAATGCTTCATACACAAGTTCGTTTATTTTTGAAGCAAGACCTTAACCAACCGCGCTAGTTACGTCGGCCAAATATAACTATGGTAGTCGGTTAGCCTCACAATCTCCGAAAACGGATGCTCGGCTACGCCGAAATCCCGCGTACGCGTCCGAGTTAAGGATTAACGATATGCATCATCCAGTGTTTCCAGCTGGGGTAATCCTTCTAGCTAGCGGCGGAAGATGCGTCCAAGAGTCGCGGAGAATGATGCGCCCGCAACTATGGCGCATCTGAATGCAGCCAGCTGCATTGGACGACGACACTCGAGCGGCTTCCGTCCATCGAGCAATGTGGCTCTCGAGAGCGTAATGCACTTCCCATATCCGGGACATCACGCTCGCTTCCGCGATCTCGAGATGTCCTCTCTACGAAGAAGATGCTTTTTTTGCCTTTGTTAGAACTTACGCGCCATTTCTTAATGATTATCCCGCGCGATTATTAATCATTACGCAACGAACAATGCCGCGAGATCTTGATGCGGAAAAATGAAAGGCCTCGCTGTGAACACGTCATTCAATTCCTGACAATCGTACAAGATTGCGTTCAAAAAAATATGATTTTCTCACATTGTATCCTTTGACAACATGTAATCAGCTGTCATTAAATACTAGTATTTTTGTGATTTCTATATTGTAACTATTCAAAATTAACAATTAATTATTAAATAATCAATTAACTATTATAAAATTGTTATTGTAACTATTAAAAATTATCATAAATTAAAAATTTATGCCTGTTTAATCTAAAATCAAGCGAGTAATTATATATTATAATATTAAAAAAAAGAAAAAACATTTCCAAACATAATAATTGCAAATATTATATTATTGATAATTGAAAGATTTCACATAGCAAACTGTATAAATATTTTAACAGAAACTTCTTTATGGTTTCTTTAGAAATCATCATAGGTATGAATCGTTCACGACGAGATATAAAACGTTTTTCAAAATCTTGAAGAACTTTCAGTCATATAAAGATGGACACGATATCGTTAAGAAGTTTGACTTTCACCGTTGAGACACGATAGTTAACCTTCTTTGATGAAATATCTTCCCAGTTGCCTCTTCTGTCGATACGTTCCTGACCCCGTGGTCCACCGTCCTCTGACTTGCCACAGTCCCTTAACCCATGATCCCGTGACCTAACCCGGACCAACGAGTGCATTCCAGCCGACGGAGCGCAAAAAAAAAAAAGATGTTGGACGGCGATAAATTAAAAGGCGGAGGTCGTTGGCTCGTCTAAGTCAGGATAGTCAGGAAGAAGGAGCGCAAGGTGCGGAGCTGACAAAGATACAATCAGGAACTAAAAAGACATGAAAGAATTCGAGATTTAACAATGTGATGAAAGTAAAGTAGAGTGGAGAAAAATTCTTGAAAAAAGCAATATAATGTTGTGTGTGTGTGTGTGTGTGTGTGAAAAATAATTAAAAAAAATTGTATATTGGACAGGATATATTTCAAGGAAGATAGAAAAAAATTTTTACATTTATTAGCTTGAGAAATGAACATAAAAGTAATACATATTAATTTAATTCCAACTAATAAAATAAAAATACGCGCTATATAAAATTTATTTAAAAATTAATAAAAATTTATCAAGAAGCTAATCATATAATAATATAAAGATTTTAAGAAGAATATTTAAATTCAATGCATAATCGTAAGAAATCACAAAAAGAAGCTATAACTCTTAGATTCAAAAAGCATTGAGATCTGAGAATAAAAGAAGTAACGGAAGCGAGAAATAACCGATTCCACTCAGCAAATTCCTTAGAGAATCGTTCAATAGGTCGATAGATACAAAAAAACATGCCGTTCAAACATTTATAAAAGTCGGAGTGATAGTAATTAAAGACAGCATACTTCGGTTCTAGAGATGTTGTAAGCTTCTGAGAAACAAAGTTTTAAACCCTTCAGTGTACTTGGAATTTCCGAGTCCAGCGGAAGACACAAGATCAATAGAATAAGGCGGGGATACTGCATAAACGAGATAAATACTTGGTCACTAGGCGGAGGTCTTCCGCTCGCTTCAAGATTTTATTCGTTATTCGCTTCGAGGTTTTACTTTCGTGTTTATCCTATTGTCATAACACGAGCTAAAAGATCTGGTGGCTCCACAGGAAATTTAGATTTATTTATTTTCATAAAGAGTAAGTATGTTATTCTGTATATAATTTATACATTTTATTTTCATAGTCATCGACGAAATTATGACGAAATATTGAAATCCTAAAAGATGCATGACAACATACAACGTAAATAAATTTCAACTTTTATATAATTATTGATCGATCTTCGTGTTCTCGCAAAAAGTTTCGAATACATTATTAGACTGAAAATTATAAAAAGTTGAAATAGAATTGGAGAGGCTTGAAAATAAAATAAAATAAAAATCAACATTCCATAAAGGAAAAAGAAAAACATAAAAATAGCAAAAAGCAAATCTCTCTATTTTGACCTAAATCTTGATAGAACAAATATAGTTCGGTGAAACAAGAGTAGACAAAATAGAATTAAATTAACAGAGAGATGTAAAAAAATAAGCAGACAGATGAAAAAAGACAGATGAAATATTCTAGATAACCACGATTAAATAAAAAAGCATCAAACGAACATCATCGTGCAAAATATAACGTATCTGGGATAGCCTAAGGAACGATAAAGAAATGCGTGGAAGAAACGAACGCACCCTCGACCTAGAGATTCGTCGATCGTCGAATCCCGTCGTCGCACAGAGAATCGGTGTTCTCCGGTGTTGCTCGGGCGTCGTCGCGAACGCCTCTACCAACCCCCGCGAGCCAACAAGCAACCATCCCCTTACAGTACCCGAGCAGAGCCAGGGGGCGCCGCGACTACGCACTATTGATTCGCACGAGGATGAGAGCCGGGTAGCGAGGAGTAAGGGAAAGGGATGACGAGGGTGAGGTGTTCAGGGTGGTCCAGGGACGGCGATGCGCCCTCTTCGTCCGGTAGGGGTGCTCCAGGGACAATGATACACCGGCCCTGACACTCTCCCTCTTCTCTTGTTCTTCCTGTACATACTAGTGTAACGCAGTGTTCTAATACCCAACAGAACAAATCCCCATATGTATCTCTATGCTATTGCCAGACGAGATAAATAAAGTTACATTGTCGGGGCGTATGTCGCTTTTAATAACAGTTGATTTTTTAATTTCATTTTTGTACAAACTAATTTTAAGAGCGCAACTGTTTGTACGTGTTATCACATGTAGCTCGAACAAGCTATGTAGATTTTTCTAAGTCGTTCTTCACATATTATATTTTAACATTTATAATTATAATTTTTTAATACTCTCAACGTGAGAGTTAGAACTTGCGTAGAGTAAATACACATATCCGAAAAGAAAAAGTTTTGTTTGAGATTTTAAACTAAAATGTTTCAAAAACCCATCCCTTTGTTTAATTCAAGATAACATGTTTCGATGCGCTGTTTGCGCTTTTGCGTATGATTTCAGCTAGCCACAATGTACAACAGTTTAGCAGAATATTACAACTGCTTCTCTTGGCGTGTTTACAGTAAAATATAATCCAGGAACGTTTCTGGAAACGTTCCTGGTTTCGTGGAAACATCCATTACTGTGATCCATCAGCAGATTTTGAACAAGCTAGAATATTGATTAACTCTAACATTAAAATTACTTCTTACGTCTACAAAGATCTAAAGTATGTTCCAAAGTGCGAAAAAAATCTCTTCTCGTTTATTTATTAATGTATTAATACATTAATACAAATGTATTAATACAAATTCATTTTGCATTATATTAAAAACTTTCTACTAGGAAGTACTGCCTGCTATATTCTTTCTCTTTCTTTCTCTTCTTTTATTAAGCATTATAATGTGATATCATAGATTTCTTTTTCTTCTTGATATATATGTAAAGTTGTGCAAGTTGTTGCTCAGCTTATAAATAAATGTCTTCAATATGAGATACAGCATGACGAGTTAGTCTGCTGGCTAAATTAATGGTACTCTAGTCACAACTAGAATGTCAGAGTACGGAAACGAGCCTTGAGAAGCGACGTCCTTCGAGATAACTTGGACGTTCGTGAGGAGAATTTTGAGCCGACTATAGTATGTCGTTAATATGTCAGCGAATAATCCCGTAAGTGTATTTAGTCTCTTCCGTAGAAGTGGGTAGAATGCAGCAGAGTCCAGACATTGACTTTAATATGTTCGGAACAAATGTGCGCCATCGGTGGTACGTTGTAAATTTCTCGTGTGGTCCACTGGTAATGCAGAATTGACGTAATGACTGCAGCTAGTAAAACCCCGCGATGATTTCAGAGAATTCAACATTTAATAAAAACGAGAAAGACAATTTTTTAATAAATCGATATGTTGAATTTTTTTAAATAAATGTATACGCTGAATAAATTTTCTGACAGAAATTTACATTTCATGTTATGATATTCATAAGAAAAAAACCGATTTGATACATGAAGGATCTTTTTTCAGGATTATTATCAAATTTCTTCTGGTATTACAGTTATATTTCTACAGTTGTCTCTTCCTATATTACAGTCCTATATTGTAATATCACTAACGTATATCTCTAAACGTTATTAGAGATGCCAATCACTGTCGAGTAGCGAATATCCGGAGTCTTCAGAAGTTCCCCGGAAGATCTCCAGAAGTCAACAGCCAACTCCTACGTTTGACAAATTTATCGCACAAGCATAACAGGAATCTACGATTTACTTCCTTACAAAATGTATATTCAAAATTTTTTGATAGAATTTATACACATCTTCTAGATTAAAGTAACTAACCAAAATTGAAAACGGAGAAAATTTTTCGTCAGAAGGAAGGAATAATCACAAGAAACTTCCTTCCTTTTTTCTATTATATTAAATTAAAAACAATATTTAATCATAGTACAAAATACTTTCAAAGTACATTTTCGCAAACAGTTCAATTAAAAAAAAAATTAACAAAAAATTAAATAAAAAAAAAAATAGAATTTCTTTTAAAATAAATTACAAGTTTTCAATATTCGTCATTCTGTTTGTTGTTCTCCTTATAATATTTAGTTTTTGTCTTACAAACGTCTAGTAATTTTTTATTATTTACAACATTATTGTAAAATAAAATCTTGATATTGCATATCCTTAAAATTGTATTGTCCATCAACACAGCCTTTACAATATTAGTATTTACAGTATTAGTTAACATTCGGTTTCGTTCATCCATCCATTGGACGTTTATGAAGTTGAAAATTCTTTCACAGTTTCAGCATTGTGCGCTAGAATCGCGAACGTTGCACATCTTCAGCAATTTGCTGCAACTAGTTTCGGATGTTCTCTTGAAAAACTTAACTTCTGACTCAGAATCTGGTTTTGAAAAATTTTGTCACACCTCCTTTTCTCTATAGGAGGTTTTCAGATCCTGATATCGATCAAAAAACAAAGCTCATCCAGTCAAAAATGTCAAACTGCCGTAATAACTCTAGCCAACTATTATTGTAATAATATATTGAAAAGTCTCTGTCATATATCACTTCAATTTCCTTTTGAATAGCGTTTTTCGATTTGTATCACATTGTTTTAAAATATTTCCTAAATAGAAATAAACATGTTAGTAGTATTGAGAAAAATAAGCGTTGTAAAAAACATCGTTTAACTTTGTTTACGATAAATACTAAATTTAAAATATAACAAGCGGAAAAATAACTTTTTAAAATTATACTTACTTGAAGAAAAATTGAATACAAATTTTTAAGGACAGAGAAACTATCGAGCTTATACCATATTATTTTAAATTAAAATAACTTTTATCTGGATAAGAATAAATCTATTGACCTTCCTAGCAAGCATGATATCCTCCAAATCACGCAATATTTTTATAGATTTCAAAACCAACAATTTAAATTCTGAACGAAAATACAGATTATATATAAACCACAGGAAAACCTTGTTAATTGGATTTTCGAAGAAATTTATCAAAACAACTGATGATTTTTCTCGATTTTATGACAGAAAGTAGAAGTTTAATGTTGAATAAATTTTTAAAATATTTTCAACAGTAAGGAAAAGTGATAACTGTCTTCGAAAACATCAATAATTTTTGATGATTTACAGAAAATACAAAAAATTTGCAAAACTCTTTCAGTTCTTCAATTCTATACATATGGAAAAGTATTCATAAATCTTACAAATTTTAGACTCGACATTGATTGACAGAATGTCCAAGATGAAATGAACACAATTGTTCACAACGTGGACGCATTCAACATCAAATATATATTTTTCCAAAATATTCTTGATAAATATTATTAGCATTTTATTCACGTGCCCCCAAAATTGATATTAGTGTTGTCTGCCGAATATTTTGTATCAATTCTGTACTTAATTATTTTGCATTTGTCGATGTTTCGTTTTTTAGACTTCGAAAAATGTAACAAAAATGTAATCAATCCTTTGTTCTTATTGAAGTATTGGATGATGACTGGAAAAAATTTTTTTTATCTATGACTGAAGCCATCTGTTTTAATACTGAAAACTGCAGAATCCTGACTCAAGTCTTTAGAGAAAAACTTTTCCAATGAAAGGTTCGCCAGTACATCTTTTATTAGGCTTCTGTTTTTTGCGAGCGCAGGACGTTTCTTTGCGATATTTGAGTCTTTAAATAAAAACGTTAACAATGTTTTGCCAACTTGTTGTTATAATCAAAAGACAATACAATCTAAATGATGTTTAACAATGTAAAATGACAAGATTACATGCAATTATAACTTTGTACTCTTCATCTGATATCATATAAAAATTATTTAAAGATTTTGTGCTGGAAGTTGAGGGTATCATACTCTTGTGTGTCTATCCAAGATAAGTTGTTTATTTAGAGCGGTTGCTTTTCCATCTTCCATCCACCTATCTGGAATCCACAGGTCAAACAATCCACAATTATACCTACTGAAATCTTCATCCTTATCATTTGTTGAAGGTCTGAACATTTTATATTCTAGATTAGAAAACAAATCCACATTGAAGTATCTGCGTTTCCCTGAATTAGAGATTTTACTGCTGACGTCAGCCGATTCTATGATCTCAGGTTTTGGTATCGCAAAAAGATGAAGAAATAGATGAAACGGAACCGATTTTATTTTTCTAAAATTTATTAAAATATAATGTAAATAGTTGTTATATATAACTGCACAAAAATTCAATAAGAAGAAAGAAAACTTTTCAACAGAGAAAAATGTGCTAATTATTCTATTCTATTTTTTGTTTTTATTTGGCGATAACGTTAAGTGATGTAAAAAAGAGATGAGCCTGATTCATTACATTATTAAATTAAATTGTTGAAAGAGTAAGGATGATTCCTCTAAGCTAGGCAAAAGAGAGAGCTGTCCGTAAAGTATCTATCTTTGTCGCACTGTTTTTGATTGCTATGAACACATTATATGTTACATAGCTCAATGTTGAAACTCTACAAGCATGTATTCTACTTTTTAACCAATCAATTTTTTTAAATTGGCGAATAACCCAATAGCGTAGTTGTTCGCACAATGTGTTCTCAATGCACTTTTTTTAATTTAAAAATTTTGGAAAAAAAAAGAAATTTCAACGGTTTTTAGTAAAAAGGAAGAAGGGAGGAATTTGTTCAAAAAGGACTTTCTTCCGATACTTAGTTGGCCACTCTATTCTAGATGCAACCAAAAAATTACTGTAATTAGTACCTACGAAAATTAAATAAAAATAAATTTGACGTCATCTCCACAGACGCCATGTCAACTGCAAACCGTGTGTTTACACGTCAGTTATCGCTGAGAAGTGGCTGTTCAATCAAGTGGTTATTTCAGCGTATAAATTTCAATTTAAGAAGCATTAAAGTTAAGCCGATTCAACGTCAAAAAACTTGAACATGCCATGTATCATATGCGATATGCAGGGTCTCGAAAGGTTAATAGGAATATGTCGAAATCTCCCGCTTCCTATTTCTACCCACTCTCGCCTACTCTCAATTCTTTCAAATTTTGCAGACGAGAATATGGCTGTTGTTATTATTAGATACTATTATTACCGTTGGGCGCACACCGTTCTCTATTCTGATAGAATTTAGGTGTGATATTTCATCGCAATGATTAATTATACATCATTTATGACGGATTGCATATCTATACCCAATGTGTTATATCATTATACAACACATGTGGAGAGTAACGGTTCAGAAAGATTCAAATAGAAGTGCTTATCGTGGTACTATTACCATATATTAATTAACATGTAATTATAGAAGAGTAACGAATTATAATCAGCCGATGTACGGGGAACCAATGTAAGCATTAAAATGATCTCGGCGGATCTCGTAAAATCGGGAGGAAATTCAGTTGATTCCGGTACTCGTTATCTTGTTTGCATCTTGCCCATGCTAAGAAACCTCGGGATAGAATCCCGGTCAACGAAAATCAGGTCGCGTTACAACACGATCCACTTTCGCCGCCACGGGAAAAGGAATCGCGAGGGTCCATAAATATCGTGATCGTTTTCTTCGTCTTGAGGAAACGAACGCGCGGGGGCGTACCCATTGTTACGACCGTGAAATCGCGAACAACATCCTGTCGAGCGCATATGCTCTGAGTGATAGAAAGGACACGCATAGATATGGCAGAGATTTGCGTAAATCACGCTAGCCAGATACGGTTGCCGTAGGTCCGCGCTACGCACGTGCGTGCGTGAGTGCATACATACGCACTATGCTACGTTTGTGTTACACCGCGATGCAGTATGCAGCGAACTAGTTGTTCACGAAATGGATTCCCGATGTATCGCGCGACTTAACATGAATATCGATCCCCGAATATCGACAAAAAAAGCTCATATTCTGGCTTCTGACGCGAAAAATATTTAGATCCCCTACTTCAGGCGAGAATGCGTATCGGATGTTTAACTGCAATGGAGTCCTTTCATTTTCTTGCAGACTAACTCTTGCAAATAAGAAAATTATTACACTTCTGTGTGCAACATTTTGAATTCTTCGACAACACATGCTTGAAAGATATATTTTTGCGTGCGTGTTTGAAATTAATCTCAGATTAATTGTTCAAATATTATATGTATATGGACATCGCTAATGATTATCTAATAACTATTGCATGTTGTCAATGGTTCTATGTAAAAATACGAATATATTAGTTAATTATAATCATATGCAATGTATAATTTATGGTAATTATATCTATATTATGTATAATTCTACTGTAAAGAACGCATTACATGTTATTAATATTAGAATACTATTATAATCTGCGCGTAAATTTCATTCTATACATAATTCTAACAATTTGCAATTTTCATAAATAAGTCTTTTAAATTTTCCCTATATCGAATTGATAAGTGTGTTCTTAATTTTACACGATTTATCAACCGATTGTGATAGCGCAAATAATAATAAACAATTTTCACGTTTAAATGCTTATAAATAAACATATCCTCGTTAGTGGAGAGATAGCACAACAATTTCCAAGCGTGTGTATGTTTTCTAAAACATTCAACGATGTCGCTTTCGTGCTCGCGTTTATGCAAATTTACGCATGATGCACGCACAATGCGGCGCCAGGAGGCACAACTGCCGCACGCAACATGAGCTACGCAAATCTATGCACCCGCAAATGATGAGACGCGAATTCAGTGTACTTGGGTTGACCATCTGATACACCGAGTGTATCAGAACTATCATCATTTCTTTCGTAGATTTTTTAATCAATTCAAAGTCTATTTTCATTCAACAAAAATTTCATCGGATAATATTTCTTTTAACATATTCTAGTTTAGTTCACATTTAACAATTCAAAGATGGAAAAAATTAAGTGGTTTGAGATCTGTAGATAATGTAATAGAATTGATCAAAAAAAATCTACGAAAAAAATAACGATAGTTCTAATAGACTCGGCTATAAATATGTATCTTTAAAATTTTATTGAATAAAAATCCGTTTAAAACTAATTAAAAAATAAGATTTGATTATTTGCTACTAAATTGTTCATGATTCAACGAGTATTGGCTCTTTTTATTGAAAGAAAATTGACTACGAATCAAAGAATTTGTAGAAGTGGCAACGATAGTTTTGGGTCACTGTGTAAATACGAGTCTGGGAATAGGGCGCGGCAGGAGATTATTCAGTCACCTCGCACCCCCAGGAGCGTACGAGGCGCATATGTAAAGGTCTCACACATCCCCCGCTACAGACCAACATCGATATATCAGTGACGTGAAAATTCTATGCTATGAATAATTTCGTTTTCTTTTTCATATTTTTAATTCCGTATCTTATCCTTATTCGTACATTCGCGATTTACCACAGTGCATTGCCTTCGTCGCTAGTTTCTATGCAAGATCACGCGAAAAGAAATTTAAAATAATTTCAGGCACGAACGTACCGCTTTTATCATTATTACTCAGTGGCATTAGCGTCGACATTGTAGAATTCCGTATAATTCTCTGGACTTTCCCCGCCGATTCAGGGCGAGAATGTGCGACGAGAACGTCCCGCTCGATCGGCTCGAAATTAGGTCGGAGGTCAGTGTACTACAACGTCGAGCAAGATCTCCTCAGAGACGATCGTGATGTCCTTCTCTTTTTCTTTCCCACAAATTCTTTCCCTAATTCTATCTTTAGTGACAGTCAAAATACAATGTGAGTATTTGGATAGACAGGGTGACGCATTGTGTGCGATAATTCCTATGAGTATAAAAAAACAACCCTCTGCCATTCCAATGTTGCAGTTGGTCTCCCCTTGGACCTCGATACCATGGGACCATGGGATTTTCTTTGACGTTGATAATACGGTTAGGTGAACGAAATGTTAGAGGTGAACATTTGGGGGTTGAACTAAACATCTGGGAAAGCGGGGCAGAAATCTCATATGAGTTGAATGATAAATTTCATTCGCGAGAAGAATAGCTTGCGAAAATATCGAGTTTCCAATTTTCGTTGCAGAAGCAATATGAAAGCAACAGAGGAAAGTATTTGAATCGGTTAGCTCGCGAAACAATACGACTCCACAACTTTCGAAATGAAACGCATTTTAAAAGTGCAGAACTGCAATCTGGAAACAGCATAAGGTATACGCAGTATTTATATCGTGACGTTACTCTCTAAATATTGTCTCGCTCGAAAACAACATTTGTTAAAAAAGTGCATGTATTTTTAACATACGTTAAAATCGTTCACACTATTACTTTATTTTAATTTATTATATTCCTTTAGCTTTTTTTACTCTTTTTGACGAATTTTTAATCTGACTGATTTATTAAGACATTAAGTAAGTTTGCGTAAATTAAATACGCAAAAAGAACGATTTTGCTGAAAGATTTAAAATTTTATTAGCTGCATACAGATCAGAAAAATAATTTTGTTGAACTATCAAAATAATTATGTAAAACACTCAAACTAATACTAGAATATCAAAACTTTTTGCTTATTATTATTTTTAAGATTCCAAAAAAATGATTTTGATAGTCCTACAAAGTTATTTTCAAATCTGTAAACCAGTAAAATTTTAGGTTCCTCAGCAAAATCGTTCTTTCCGTGTAAGTTAAAAAAATAGCTCGCTGCTTTTTAGTATAAAATGTTGGAAATTCCAATATCCCTAAACAAAAATATTCTTTTCATACAATTATATTATATAATTGTATTATTATATTTTAATTTAAATACAACAACAAAATGTTTATTAATCCTTATCAAAACACCTTTCAAAGATTCAAAATTTTCTGCTTATTTTACGAAAAAAGCAAATGTGTGAGAATTAAATTTGTATAAAACATAAAGATTTAGATGTGCGTGTCGTGCTTTCGTCCAACTTAAAGACAAGCAGCGTATCCTTCAATTCTCACTTCCGTTCCTGCAATGTGGTACACTCCTGTTTAGGCTGTCAAACGAACGGTGCTCTCTCACGAATGCAACCTTTTTCATCTGCGCGATCCCCGTGTTTTACGTCCCCTCCTTCGTCCCCCTACCTACTTCGCTTCCCCTTTCGCTCTTCAGCCCGATTCTAGTACGCTAGTAGGCACCGCTCTTTGGTTACGCTGATCCTGCCGGATTTGCAGCCCCCCTGGATCCAATAAATCTGCTCCGCTACACGTACCTGCCCCAACCCCTTATCGACTCAGTTCCTCCCCCTAAATCGATGCACCCGCGCCCCGTTCTCGTCACTCGACCATCCTGCCACCCTCCGCCCCCGCACACGTGCGTGCGTTTCTCTGCGTTTCGCTCTCTTGGCTCATGTTCGCATGTCAAGCCCAACCGCTCTGACACGCTTTACGCTCGAGAGGCTCCTTTGTCGAGGTGCTCGTCGGCGTAATACGCATGTATATACAACGTGTCTCGGAATTATTATCGCCGTGGATTCGTCTTGAAAATTCTTCGATTTTTCTTCGAGATTCGCAATCTACAAGTTACAGACAATTATCTCAGTAAAATAATTTTCAAAAATTAAATTTTATTTCAACAAACAATACAACTTTAATTATCATCAAACGAAACTAACTGTAACAAAATATAATCCTAATGCATGGATTTCATTAACTGAAACGTGTACAAAATATGAAAAAGTAAGTAGCGTCCGATAAAATTGTCGACGAGGAAAGTAAATTCAAATGGTTTCTGAAAGAAAGTGTAGGATACCCGAGACACCCCGTATGCGCTATGGATTATCATCCGGATGATACGCGCACGCTGGTTATGTCTTTGATGCGATGTTATCAGGGTTCGAGGTCGTTTTACAAGGTGCAAGGTTTAGATCAAACAGTAGATTCTTGTTCTCAAAGTTTGATGAATTGCGCAACTAGTTATTTTCACGTTGTAGACACCTTATGCACGAAACGTACGTTTGCTTGTGAACAAACGGTGGAAGAATACGTAATCAGTATTCTATATCTATTATAGTAACATGACTAATTCCAAATTCAGCGAAATCAGAGAGACATAAACTTGAAATCATATTATGGTGAAAAATAGGAAGAAACTGTGAGAGATAAGAGATTTCAAATCAAATTTATGCTTGCGATAGAAAGTTCTTATGACCATAGATTGAAGTGAAACAATCAATGAAAAATATAATAAAAATACATTGCCGAGTTTATTAAGGAATTAAAGCGAGTACTACAATTTTGAAAATATCTATAATTCGTCGCGAAGATATGTATCCATCTCAATTCTTAACTATAAATAGTTGAAACACATTCGAGGAAAAGCCGAATGATTTAATCTTACGACTCCATTTAGCCCATAGCAGGAAATTCTCTATTTTCCATCCTCATATCGTGAACTAGCGAAACAGTCTGAATAGAGTAAGATGATAAGATTCAATTTCGAATCAGTGTGCGGGACAAGTCTAATGCTGCTATTTCGAACTTGATGGTGATATTTGAAATCGATTCGCCGTGGTGTTGCTGACACCGACGACGTTCGAAATTAATTTCTGCGGCCAACAGGAAGGAACTTCGCCGCGGACATCGATTACGGCGGCGTCATGTCAGCGTGCTTTAACGACGAAAGCAGGCGGCACAAACGTGCGCGCGCGGTATACTCACGCTCGCATGCGTATGGTGTTTCGACACGATGGCGGCAGCGAAAACCGTAAGACTGGTGGTGCGGTCGCCCGGAGAGCTCGAACTGAAATAACGCGGCCGTCTCTGCGAAACATTGTTCGGCGCGTCGCATGTTTCAAAGCGATCGCGTCGCCAATCGCGAATTTCGTCATACGTAGCGGTAAGCGATCGCGGCACGGAAAATGGACTTCCGCCTTTTACCAGGCTTCCGCGTAAGAGAAAAATGAGTGAAATTATTGACAGGAGGCTCACTAACGGGAAGTGGTCGATACGGTATAATGAGCGACCACCGCTCGATATTACATCGCGGTATATTTACACAGGATATAATTTCGAGTTCACTCTTTTCTCCTTTCAATCTTCCTAACTTTCAGATTATGCATAAATGAACAAAAATATGAATGGAGCGATGAGTTACGACTCGAATCGATAGACAAAATCCATCGTGAGTAGATAAAATGAGTAGATTTTTACTTTTGTTTAAATTCTTCTAGTTTTTTAATGATAAGATAAAAAGATCGAAGTATGTATGACGATATTGACGATACCTGGTAATATCAATAATATGTAAAACTATACGACAGAATCCATCCGAACGTAATAATTCGCGCCTCGGGTACAAAAAATTAAATCAAGCTGTCTTCATCGGTCGCGCTCACCGATTCGATCGTTTTCTAATTACGGTGATACTCATACCGCCGCACAGAACACGATGCAGCGCAATAAAGCGTGTAAAAGCGCAGTGAGAAATTCGATACGATTTTATCTCCGACGCCCTCCACGCCGGCTTATCGTCGCCAGTGATCGCTGCTGCTCTCGCGAAAGCGGATGTAAATAAAGCCCGATGGCACGCTTGAATTTTTATTCTTCGAGAATGATTACACGAAAGAACGGTTTTGCTAAAGTAAAAGTATTTAAAAATTTAGTTAGAACTGAAAATAATTTTGTTTGGATCATCAAAGTAATTATTAAGGACGTTCAAACTTGTTGCTAGAATGTTAAAACTTTTTGCAACTTTGTCATCAACGTTTAAGCGTTCTTCATAATTATATTGATGGCTCAAGAAGATTATTTTCACAGATCGGTATGCAGCTAAATTTTCAGACACTTCAATAAAACCGTTCTTTCCGATAGCACGATGTTAAGATTCGTAAAAGAGAGATTTGCTTGATTGTATAGTAAGCATTATCTTTAAAAGGCAATTTCTCGTGAACGCCCACGTGTTTTATTCTAAAAACGATTTTATAGCACAATCGATTCGCGCAATCCTTGGAATAACTTCGAGAGATATCCAAGAATTTTATTCTCGAGAAAGCGACATTGAAATAAAAACTTCAGCATAACGACTAATAAATCCACGTGAAATTATAGATAATTCCGTAATCATAATTCACGTAATCAAATTCACGCGAGTTTTATTTTTACAACAAGATTTCGTTATAAACATAAATATCTGAATGTTAGTAAGACATGAGTTTAAGAATAAACCCTTCAGTAAAGTCCACATGCAAATATTACATCACTATTTTTTATATATTTCTTCAAGAAATATTCTTAAAGTGAGAGAATTTTTACGTGAAAGTTTAGGTCAGGCCTGTCCAAAACTCGCGAACTAAACATTTCCACTTTTCCACGAAAAAACAAAAAGAATAGACACTGGAGCTCTGCCCAGTGACTGGTTGCTCCAGTATTTATTCATTTTTGTTTTCTCTGTCTCACTCAACGAAAGGAAGCGTTTTGAGAGCAAAGTTTTGAACAGGTCTAGTTTAGATTCACAATACCGCACATGAATAATTCACAATAATACAATTTTTCAAAAATTTCATAAGACGTTATGCACATGTTACGTGTATGATGGATGATATGATAGTTTCATTCTACAAGAACGACCTTCAACAATTTGCTTGAAAATGGCTCTCAAAAAGTATCCGCAAGAATATTTTGCATTAAAATATCAATTTCAGTGAATTTATATTCCGAATACTTTCGGTTTTATTCCGTAAACATAAATCACCTTTACGGTGATTCTCGTAGACATCCACGACGGAGAGTTCTATTCTCCGAGAGAGTAGACAGGAGTTTGGTAAAACTGTAGTGCACGGTCTAATAACGGGGCGCGAGAGCGTGGCGGTAGTAAAGCCCGTAATTTTTGGAGGGGTTAAAATCGAGCGAGGGGTGGGCACAAAATCAATTTCTAGTTAGCGACTCGCAACTTCCTCGGGGCGCGATAGTTCACACCGCGGCGCCGTCGGGTCGTAGCCTTCGACATAGCCTGAACGTGCGGTCGGTTTACGAGATTACGAGCTAAAGTGGTTAGTGAGAGGAAACCTCTCGTCGTCGCAGGACGTTACCTGGACCAGAGTCGATCATTAACGCGAGATGACAAGCGGGGAATATCGTGTTTGTTTGCCATGTCCGCCACGCGAGTACGGCGATAATGTTATCACGCGGAGATCCCAAAGTGCGATAAGTTTGATAATGCATTTAATTAGCGAGAAGAATAATAACTGTCTGCAAGACAATTACACGTTTTACAGATATTTATTTTCTTCTTTATGTTTCTTTTCATGGAGAAAAAGATACGTAGAGATGCGTATAAACGTACTGTATATTTACACAAAAGATAAAAGAAGAGATGTAACGTATGCTTCAAATTTATGAAGAGAAATCTGTTTAACGGTTTACTAAAAAATAACTTTAGGAAATCAGTTAGCACTTTACCGTCGCGCGAATTTCAACGTTACGGCACAGTGCCATCGTAAGAATATCAATCTTATCGAATGTATATTTATTATGCTGCATGCAGTTATTATAAATAAAAATATAAGCGAAATATTGCTGGGTAACACAAAAACAATTATAAATTAAACGGTATGATGTAAACAAGATAATTAAACGTAAATATAATGTGAGATTACAAATAAAGTATTGTTTAAAATATGTAATATATAAGAAAAAAAAATACATTTAAATAATATTTATATAAAGTAAAATTTATAATCTATTTTATTTTATAAAAGTAATCTTGAATGATATTTTATCGTTTCAAAAATTCACTAAACTTATATATGTTGAACTTTTTTCAGTTAGAAGTAAACTGTTATTTTTTTTAATATTTAAGAAAACAAAAATAAATGCAAAAGTAAAAAGTTATTGCGTTTATTAACAAGAAAGAAGTGTAAACTTTACATTGAAACGAAAACAAGATGCTTTAATTTTATATTGACATTTCGCACTCTTACTTCAAAAGTGATACACTCAAAAAATTAAGTTTTCCAGGAAAAACTACCAGGAAAGTTTTCAACTTGACAGAAAATTATTGACTAATTAAATGATATCAAGAAAAAAAATATTTTTAATATGATCATTTTTTTTTTTGCTTGTCAACCCTTAAAAATTCTTTTTTAGTTTGACGATTTTTGACAATTTTTTACAAAATCAAGTTATGTAGTTCACTTGTGATGATTGATAGGGTAATGTTTATCTAATTCATGGTAGTAACTTAAAAATCATATTTTTCGTGTTGTGTCATTTTTGAAGTAAAGGTGCGATTTGTACGGTTTGTAGTAAAAAATATGCGACTCAATTCATATTACATCCGTAGTTTGTTTTAGACTTTACTATAGTTTATACAGACTAGTGTAAACCACAAAGTGTTAATGTAACAATATATAAAAATCTATTAAAGTAGTACGAATTAGTTAATTCATACATACGTGATTATAGATATAATTTAGATAGATTACATGCGTCATATAATAAACTGTCGTAAAGTAATTCAATCACATAAGTCGTGATATTTGACGTAGTAATATTGTTTCTGGTCACGATAAACGTCGATAAAGATCAACGATATTCTTATGGGTACAAAACAATCTTTCAAGTTTTACGATACTTTCCCAACTTTTGCTTTCGAAATTCAGAAAATTGAAACCGCCTCCGCTTTCTAGATCGCGGCCACTTTCGATAATGCTAATACTCGATGAAAAAAAGGAAAGCGCGGTCATTGCAGCGTCGGTTACTTTCCCTGTAAAAGCTATTCGTTTCCATCGCGTACAATTTGATTGAATTATCTCGAATAAATGAGGAAAATACGTACTCGTAATCATTGCGCGCTTACACTTCCTTCACTTCTGCTGTTTGCGATGTCTCCGCTTTTTTTCTCGCGATCCAGCCAACCGTGTCATCCTCGGATCCCAAGTTTTGCATAAAACGTAATAAAGATCAATTATCGTGCAGTGCCGGTCGGGCACGCTTTATAAAAGCGAAATAAGACGGCGGAGCTTTCATTGCGCGTTTTACGATTCTCTAATGCTCGCATAATTGTCCACGACGCAGGGGTTTGGTCCATTTTCAGTCGAAAATATGGTCGTGAACCGAGCCGAGGGTCTCGCGCCGACAAAAGTCGATATGTTGGACCGAGAGAAAGAGACACAAAGGAAACGGAAAGAGAGTGAGAGAGAAAGAGAGAGAGAGAGAGGGGCAGGAAGGAGAGGGTTTGGTCGGTCATTATATCGCTCGTAAAAGCGGGCCTCCTCTGTGAGTTTCTAATCAGCGTACATCTGCCTGTTATATCATCACACAGAATGCGCAACGTCGAGCACACATGTTACCACCCGTATATGCGCGTGCACATACCTGAGAGAAATGAGAGGCGGAGCAGAACAGAAGAAGGCTTATTTTCATCTTAAGGCAAGGACCTTGAATGCTAAGGAAAATATACGGTGGAAAATGGGATATAGCGTTATTATGAATTACTATTATAGTATATTGAAGACGTTATATTAAAAAAGGGCAAAAGTGATATGTTAGTTGTATGTTAGTACACTGAAAAAAGGCAGAGAAAGTTGCATGTTTTGATCCAAAAGTGATTAAAAAATTAAATACACGGAAAGAATGGTTTTGCCGAAGTAAAATTTAACTAGATACAGATCTGAAAATAATTTTATTCAACTATCAAAATAATTATGATTATTAAACATACAGAATATTAAAACTGATTGCTAGAATATCAAAATTTTTTGCAGCATTGTTTGAGTTACCTACATAATTATTTTAATGGTCCAACAACATTATTTTCAGATCTGTAGCTAACTAAATTTTTAGATATTTTAGTAAAATTATTCTTTCCGTATTGTGTATACGTTAAAAATGATTAAAAAAGTAAAAAAATATAACATGCATAAACACATATATAATAAATATAAATATGATCTATACAATAAAGTGAGTATGTAAAACGTCTAAGAAAAGTAATTTTGTTAAATTATCAAAATAATTGTGTAAAACGTTCAAACTAGTTGTTAGAATATCAAAATTTTTTGCATTGCTCATTATTTTTAAGATTCCAATAAAATTATTTTAATGGTCTAACAAAATTATTTTCAGATCTGTATCCAGCAAAATTTTAGTCTCTCAACAAAATCGTTCTTTCCATGTATGTATTTAAAAGCTTAAAATTGAGTAAGCTAACAAACTACAGTCCATATAAGGCACTATTTGCATGGCGCAAAAAAAGATGAAAATGTGGAGCATGAACGTGACATGAATGCATAAGAATGAGAAATATATGTCAGCAGAAAGAAAGAGAATAAATGAGAGAAGTAGAGGGGCGGAACGAGAGCGTGGGGGATGCGGGGATAACCGAGGTATCGATTCCACGCGCGATACGCCCGGGTGTTTCCGGGGTCTCAACGGTTCGAGCACCACCTTCGACAACTTCGACAACGCTAATTACAAGATGACGGACCACGCGACCACAAGCGCGGAAGCTCGCTCAAAATTTCGTCCCCCGCGGAACAGAGTTATATGCGCTTTCCTCGTTTCGAGTATTCCAAGTTATTCACCAATACAGCCGTGTCACCGTTCTCGCGGCAATGTTAAATATTGATTAATTATTTTCTAAATCTGTTAAATCATCATGTTGCTCCAATTCAATACGGAAAGAACGATTTTGCTGAGAGATCTAAAATTTTGCTGGATATCGATCTCAAAATAATTTTGTTGGAATCTTAAAAATAATGAGCAATGCTACAAAAAATGTAGATATTCTGACAACTAGTTTGAGCGTCTACGTAATTATTTTGATAGTTCAACACAATTATTTTTCTAATCTAGCTCAAATTTTAGAACTTTCTTTCCTAGATATCTAAAGAAACGTCTTTTTAATTGAGATTTTTATTTTATTAATAAAGTATATTATATTTAAAACATGATTACATTATTCTTCTCTTAAATAAATATTTCAATATTATATCGTTAACATCATTTCGTGTAATGTTGCTGGAATACTTTCTTATTTTATTTAACGTACTTATTTAATTATCTTTTCCTGAAACGACTGGTAAAAATTTACATATTATAATATAAACAAGAACATGTTACGTTAATGCAATCAGCATATAAATTTATGTTACAATTGTCTATTCAATACGACATTACAATTGTCAGTCTCTATTATAACTGTGAATTGAATTGAAATTCATGATATTCATATAACAGTAATCGTTTCTAAAAATTGTTTCTGCTTTTTCATCATACGCGCCCAATCGATGTTAGAAAGATCGAAATTCGCGACGTGAAAAGAACGTCGAACCCAGTACGTCACGATCGGCCGGAAATCGTACGACTTTCGACGAAAAGAGGTCTTCCACAATTTTCCCAATGCCATTCTTCGGAACGGCAGTTCCGTGAAATTGGCATATAGGGTTACAAGCGTGTAGCGCGCACGATTGGTTTCCTGAGGCTTCCGGACCAGCCGCACCAATATTTTTTAGCGTCGATTCCGAGCTAGAGAAACACGAAACACGAAATTCGAATCATACGAGATTGCCGGGACTACCGAGGTGGTTTTTCCTGCGATAAAATCTGCCGGGTTTGGAAGGAGAGCTCGTTTACCCCGGCGCTGGATGTACATGAGCAAGAAATTCTTGCCACGCGCAAGATCGATGGAACTTTTTCACCACGCGTGAAATGATCTTTTCACATCATTCAGTACAGACATTCGGAATCGTTATGGAACGTTCTGTTATAAAATGGCATTTTTCCGCGATTCTTTTGCAATTTCCTTTCAAATTATTCCTTTATGCGCAGAATAAAAATTTATTAGATAAGTATTAAACTTCATATTCAATACTAAATTTATATAAAATTTTTCCCTCAAATACAATAATAAATACACACAATTTATCAAAACAGCACTCCCCTGCAAACGAATTATTTTTATTTACAACGCTAAAAGATTAAACAGGCATTACGTTATTCTGTTTTAAAAATGTGTACGCTAATTCCACGTTGAATTAAATAAATTTTAATAACGCTTTGTGTAAATAATTTATTTTATACGAGATGCTATAATCTTTTTTTTAAACATACATGAAAAAAATTTTTATGTCGCTTCATCGACTGTTATGAAATATTTAAAAATATTTATAATAATATTTATATATTTGCGCACAACATACGTTATCATACATTATTATTTTTCAATTATTCGTAACATTTATTATTAAAAACATTTTATTAGAAAATATTATTTTATTAGTTCGAAAGAACAACAGCTGCAATTCGGGCGCAATTGTTCTCTCATATTCAGTGCCGAATCGGCTCGAATTGCGAGAAGAAAGAGAAATAACTGTTCGGAATTGAGTGTCGCGAATATATCAGAACACCTCCAAGCTTCTTAAGGCTCTCAAGTTCATAGCGCATACCGACGTAAGCCGGAAAAATCGCGGCTGTTCGCCGTCGTAACGACGAGGACCGACAAAAGCCTCGCGGCGCACGTGACGGTCATAATAATCCCGTGATCCTATGGCGTGACAGGACCTTAAAGGGCCGCAGTAGTACATTAGAGGAGGGGAAGTAACATGGGCTAAAAGTTACTCATCCTCCCCCATTCCCTCCATGCTATGCTGGACGACGTGACGTTATTCTTTCTTCGTTGTCTGCAATCACCTTTTTCAGTTCTTTGACTCCGGAATTATTTTTTATATTAATAAATTTTATTACTAATTATTTTTTAATATTAATAAAATTAGATATAAAATTTGATAATATTGAACAATTGGAAACGCATGGCAGTTTCCATTTACAATATGCACAGCAGATTTAATTGATCGAATTAAACTGGATTGCATGCAACGCAATAAAAATATGAATAATAAACGGTGTTTCGTAAAAAAAATATACGACTTAATGCACATGCATTAATACGATATAATACATATTTCTCAATTTGTATCGAATGTTGGCTTTTAATCGTCTCTAGGACAGAAAATTGAGATCTGTTTGAAAAAGGTAATTAGCGCAAAAAATTGCGGAAAAATACAAATTGCGGAGAAACACAAATATTTGTCAGAAAGAGAAACAATTTTCACTTCTGTATTTATCTTTCGCATTTATCGTTATTTGACCGCTGGAATATTTTATCACTGTCAATATTATACCACTTAGTTATTATACTACGTTATAATATTTTACATCAATTACGTGTACTCAAGGTAATAAAATCTATCTAAAACATATACAAATGTCTCGTTAAATGCAACGCGCATTAATATGTGTGCCTCGAGTTTGTAACCGCTACGGAACGCTGTTTACTCTCCCTGTTTTTCATCGTCTTACATCATCAATATTCTAAGAGTATAATCGGATATCTTTCACATGGCCAGATAGTACACAGGGTTAATCAATATGCAACAATATCGAGTAGTGAGTATCGACGATGCTAAATATTACTGGACATTTTAGCCGATTGTATATGAGCAGCCAGTAGAAAACGAATTGCACAAGCGACGTTTGGATATTTAATCTCTAGGATATGCAGTTCTTTGTACGCGCGAATATCCCGTTTCTCGACAACATGGCTGTTTTTCTCGACTACCGTATGCGACATGTTTGCACGTTTACGTCAAACAAAGCAGCAGACATCGACGGAACGGACGGAGCGGGCAAACAGCACACTATGTTGAACGCCGATGCGCCGCCGTGCCGCGTCGTTCGGAACGTCATCGCAAACTTTCGGAGCATGAAAAACGTTGCTATCTCTCCAACATAACGGAATGTAATATTTTTCGAAGCCAATATTCGATAAAACCAATTTCCAACGAACGCGGCCAAATTACGTTCGCCGTCGTTCAAGTTACGCGCGAGAACGTAGCGAGCTTAATGTCCTTTCTATACTCGCGCCAAACTAGAAGAGAAACTATGAGAGATTATCAAGGTTCATAAACTGAAATTCAGCATAGAGCAAACGGTAAACATACATGACAGATAAGTAATACATTAAATTCATTTTAACATGTTGACTACCATGTATCGAATTGAATGCACACTTATCTGAGTCCAGGACGCTGTTGTTCAGTTTCAATACACATACATTTCCTATTTACTATCACATGTTTATGAACCGAGAACACTGTATATTGATTTTATATAATAGATTGTAAATTCACAAAGATCTATTATACCGATGATTTTCATTAAAAAGACATTTTATTGAAAAATGTATTTTAATGTGAAAAATTTACTTAAAATTATTATATGTTATATAAAACATTTTACAAATTAACAAAGAAAATAAGTGTATGTTAAATAAATGATTATAACAAACTCTCGATATGCTAACAAAGAACAATGAAAACGATCCCCGACAGTACTGAACAGCAGATCCACAATACACGATGTGATCTTATTATCACATTAGTTACAACATTGATATCAACTGATGAGAGAACAAATTAGATTAATTACTGTGTTAGCAGTTAAAAATTTATTTTGCCATTTACAAATAGACCTTACTTAGACCCCAGTGCAGTCAAGAGTGTCTGAATGATCAATAATGCATTAAGCAACGCTTGTCGTGTAATAAGTGTTAATAAAAATTATAAAGTACATGTTCTAGTCAACGTTTGATGTTCAAATGAGTTTACAATGATAAAGTCACACAATAAAAATATATTTAGATGTCATTAAGTGATATATTTAATAATATAATATATTTAATAATATAAACATTCAATAAGGACAGTATTATACATCTGCGAAAATTATAGTCGGTCTGCGCAAATAAAATAAATTAAACACACGACTATACATTGTAATTATATTTTGTTCAAAATTTCTACATAAGTCTGTTGTAAGAGTTCAGTGTCAGATTGCATATTCAGGGTATTTTTTTGTGATTTAATATTTATCATCTCAGATCAATCTTCTGTAATAATATTTTTCTCTGTCCAATATTTCTGGGTTGTCCCAATTAAATTCATGATTTTTATCCAATCTGTTATCACCGAATGCTTGTCAGTTTTTTTGTTGATGTCATTTTTGTACTCTGATACTCTTGTGTTGAGCTTCCTCTTCGTTTGTCCAACATATGTGGCACCACAATTTTTGCAGGATAATTTATAGACAATTTTACGAATTCATGTGCAATAATAATGTTAACTCGCGTCGCCCAGGTGAACGCAAATTCGTACGCCTTCCGATTAGTTTGCGCCTAATTAAGTGTCCACTTTGCTTCTGCGGAGAGGCGACAAATGCGCACCGGGAAAATTAAAAGCACGCGATAATTACGGTAATGGTCGCTGCCGCAAGTGCGAGTGCGCGACCATTACCAGATATTTCAGTTGAAACCGCCGGAAAACTCGAACGTTTAATCACCGAACCGGGCGCTGTAGCGGCTGAACTTTGACAGAACCGCAACAACCCGGCGTTGAATGCCGACCACGTTGGCGAACGCGTCCACCTTCGTTTCATTCTGAGCTGAACGGAGATAATCGCTCGACGTCACGTGTCCTCGTTCATTTGCTGATTAGATCGCGAACCAGTACTGATTGTGATACTCGCGCTCGTAAAAATGTGATAATTGCTGGCCAGCAGGACCGTAATCGTGTTGTACACCGAGTGTTCCGGAGAAAATGAATGATAGATGTGCTACCCTCGTGGAAAAGTAATTTCGGAATTTCCCATGTTTCTCCTGGCAGTCAAATTTACCCAGAAAGTCACTGAACACATTCGCGAGATCCAACGGCAATGTATTTTTATATATTCGCAATATATAATCGACCAATTATTAATTCTCCAGAGGCATACCCAGGGCGATGACTACGCTCTCATTTCTCATTTTTTTCTCACAAAGATATAAGATGCGCAAGAAATTCGCGCGGACAGTCGCCTCGAGGATTAACGAGACTGCGCGCGCGGCTTCCACGGCAGTTTCGAAAGGTCCGCGAGGACATCGACCTCCGTTACACCGAGGTCTCGTCCGATGAGCCCGCGCTGTATCTCGTCGTCGTCCTCGTCGTCACCTCGCACT
Source organism: Cephalotes varians (assembly GCA_037157785.1). Taxonomy (NCBI): domain Eukaryota; kingdom Metazoa; phylum Arthropoda; class Insecta; order Hymenoptera; family Formicidae; genus Cephalotes; species Cephalotes varians. Next base: position 1,257,424 of record JANQDE010000021.1, read on the forward strand.
GTACCCGCTCGAAATTACACTTAACCTTTCAACCGTTCTACGTGCTCCCCGAGATACCGGACAACGCTGGTTGTCTCGCAGTCCTTCTTCAAATCAAGATAATTATCGAAGATCGTAAAGTTGAACAAAGAACCAAGAGAGAAGAGACCAAGTAATACTAGTTGAGATCATTTTCTATTGCATTTTGATTTTGATTTATTGAGGATTAGAAAATAATTCGTATTTATTAAGAATTAAAAACACATTACATATTTATTCTTTAGAAAATAGATTTCTTTTCACGTAATTTTTGAATTTTAAAATTTGGTTTAGATGCAGTTTATTTATAGTTTACATTCACAAAAATCAATAATATTCATTATTTAATCCTAATTTATTAATATATTAATATATATTTTGTAATAAAACACAAAACGAATTCGATATTCTTTTCATTTAATGTATTAATATTTTAATATTTTATATATATAAAACTGAATAAATTACAACTTTTTTAATTAAAAATAAGAAAATATCATAATTGAATAGAATAAGGATATTTAATTATCATAATAAAGGGAAAAAGTTCCAATATTACATGACAAAAATTTTCAGTTCGAGATAAAATATTGACAACCTGTTTTGTAATATGTACATATATGAATAATCCATTAGTAAAAGTCATTAAATCAACTTGAAATTTTTTTTTTAATTTTTTAAAAAAAGCGAAAAAACGTACATAATTTTTTCATTCAATAAATAAAATCTTTTTTACGAAAAAATTAAGAAAAGTTCATTGTTTTAATAACATATGTACAATATGTATGTCATGAGAAGTACAATTTTCATGAAAATATAATGCACCTTTGACTTGATTTTGCAGTTGAAGAAAGGATACAATTTATTGATTTTGGAATTAAAGTATCGATTTTATTTTCTGCAATATTTTTTACAAAAACAGTCAATATTGAATTAAATAAATTTTTGTAATTTTTATTACCACATTAATATTAAAAAAACATATTGTTATAAAATACTTTATTTAATTATTTATCGCAATCTATCGTCTTTCCTTTTTTTACTTTTATGTACTTTTTACTCAAGTTCAAATAAAAATAAAATACTAAACACTTGGGAAAAATTGACAAAACTAGTTTCATAAATAAATACTAATAAATAAAAATTAGTAAACCTAGGCTAGTCAGAGTACAAAATAGGAATTTAACTTTTTTTTGCAACTTGACCTACTTTTCTCCTTTGATCTTAACTATTTATAACTGTTTCTGTACTTTTTTTTAAATATTCAATTCGTAAACAAGAAACTAAGAAATCCAGGAGTTCCAACATCTAATTTTTAAAATAGTTTATATATAGCTGCTTTTGCATTGCAGAAAGATGAAACATTCTCGATAGTTTGCAAGATCTCTTGCCACGTTAATGAGCTTTGAAAATATCCAATAAATTCATGTCGCAGTATGAATCGTAAAGAAATAAGGGCTTCATTTCAACATCAATGTACGGCTCAATGAAAGCGTATTTATCAGGCGCGTCGATACCATCGGCATTCGTCGAGCGACGTGTCCAATTCCGAAACGTCGAAAGCCCTTTAATATTCGTCGATCGGCGGCGGCGGCGACGAACGTATGCGCACGACGCTCTCGACTTTGTTTACCGCATATATCTCACGCGTGCCAGTCGAAATTCGATTTACGAGCGCCGTGCCGCGCGGGAATTACGAAAAATACCGACGGCAATCCGGAGAGATAGCTCGCGTCCCATTGCCGTAAACAAGTCGGACGATGCAAAAAACGATATTTGCGCCGGAAACGGGGCGGGCGCGCGCGCGAAGTCGATTCCGTTCAACGAAGAATGATTCCACGATGGATCGAAAATCAGCAAAGGCGAATTTATGCGATTCGCTTGTGGCGACCGTCCCGAATGAATTCAACGTGTTTTCACTAAAACCTATGTAGAAGTGCAACTGTTCTATCGGTTGCGGACTAAAGCGGTTTTCGCGAATATGAATTATTGAGTTTAACTTGGGCGACGTGTAAGACGCTTATTACAATACTCGCAATACTAAATCGCAACGACCTTTCGATGACTTGCTTACAAATAATTCCACGATTTATATAAGTAGAAAGCGAGTGAAATTAGGATAGCAAAAAGCGCCATCCGGTCATTTGTGTTGCCAAGCTGGTGCTCCAAGTTTTAAATCGAGTGACTTAACTAATCTTTATGTAAATATAGATCTTAAATGTAAATATAGATAATAAATTACATTAATTGATTACGCTCTGTTAACTGCGGCATTGCTCTCATTAGACCTTCTAAGATTAATTGACTAATCTTTATCCCCATATGCAAAACGAGTTTTCTTCGAATCGCGGATGTCGCGTGTAATCGTTTATACGATTCTTTCCTGTCTCGGATGATTCATCCGTGGCGTGATCGTCATCAAAGGTGAAACCACGTAAATTCGCTCGAACGTACGCGCGGCACGCCGCGAAATGTATGCTGTCTCCCGGCGCGAGAATTTCGCGCGCTTTACCGCGTTTCATTGCGCGCGATTACCATCTCTCCTGTCTCTCTCTCCGCGCTATAAATTCCTATAGTGTCGCGCGTTAATCCACAGATTAGCCGCTGACTGCGGGGCTTGCAGCGGTGTTCGCTGTAAAGAGCGTACAAGCGAGACAGGGGCAGGAAAGCGTTCACGTAGGCTCACGTAGAGCGAATGCAATAAAATGCGAAAAACGACATTTGCGAGAATAATTAGCTTCATCTCTTTCGCATTTCATGCAGATTGCATATGTTCCGTGCATAGGAAAAAAAAAATTAATTAACGAAAAAATGATTTTATTAGAAAATAAATAAATATACTTCTGAACCGTAAAAAAAAAAAACATTAAAATAAAAATTCAAATTCTATTAAAAAAAAATATCTCCACACATTTAAATATTTTTTTAGAATTAAAATAACAATCCATATAAACTTTTTAAATAAGCTTTTTTTTTATATCTTATTTAGGTAAAAAATTGAAAAATTGGAGATATTGATGAATATTAATATGTCGAGAAAAAGAAATAAATACTGATACAAATTATACTTAAATGAAACAGCGAACCTTATGGGAAAAAAAGGAAACGAGACCGGTTGATCTTTTAGTGAAATTGTGACTTATCGCGTTATATTTAAGAGAAACAAAAGAGAAAACCGACCTCGAACGCCGATAAATGTCGGTTAACGTAAAGAAACTGTTGTGACACGCATACTCGTGGAAAATCGATCGATCAGAAGGAGGGTGGCTGGTAGTTGGCGGTTCGCACGAAAGCAATGTAACTGGTCAAAACAGCCGATCGCGCCCCTAAAATTGTAACCAAGGGTCGCGTGAAAGGGTGAACTTCCTTTTTCATTTTCGTCAGTCACGATGGAAACGATTGCTCTTCCGAGACCTACAATTATCCCAAAAATATAAGTAGAATTGAATTGAAATGGCAAATTGAAAGAATAAGTCTTCCTTTTCCGCAGTATCGTATAACGTTTAATAATTTTATAGAATAAAGGAATGTGATTATTTTTCTTCATATTTATGCTTATATAATTTAAAGACATGAATATTTATAATATTCGTAACAAAATTCTCTAAAATTGTTGAATTCATGAATTTACTTACAATCGATAAGCAACTAACCGATATTTTTGTTAAGAAAAAAAACAATCTTAAGTTCACAGATGAAAGAAAATGTTAAGAACTTAAAACGTGCAATTAAATAGAGCTGTTCTTATATATATAATTTCAGAAGAAACCTCATATTTTTTTAAGTCTATTTTACACGTCGCCACGTGACCGAGTGAGTCAAAATTGTTTCAAAATTAGTTTCTAATACAGATCAATCGTGAGGTAAGAACGCGAAGGAAGAAAGGCCGCCGATTCCGGACCACAGTATCTCACGTAGTTATGCGTCGTGAATTGCGAGCGCGTAAGTTTCCGCCGGAGAATCGCGCGGGGAATATATCGTGGTATACATCCGTGAAAAACGACGCGAACGCGCGTCTTGGGGGAGGCGAGTTTATAGGCAAAAAATATTGCATTCGCGCGGCAGGGAGATGGAAAAGCGGAGAGAAAGAGACGGGGAGCGCGAGTGAGTGAAGGACGACACGAAGAGGTCGTACTTTACTTACTTTGGTATGACCATCGCCCACTTAGGATCGTAAATGTCGGCGACTGCGGCCATCACTTATGGGACATCGGCTGGGAGGGCTGTGCTTCGGAAGAGATCCCCAGGTGAATGGAAAGGAGAAGGTGCTGCGAGGAGACGATGGTAGGTGACGGAGGGGAGGGGGGAGAATGACGGGCCCTTGGGGCCGTCGGAGCAGCCAGAGAGCTCGTAAATGCCCAAGGAAATTACGCCGGACTCGCCGAAATTACGCCTCGCAAGATTGTAATACCTCCGTAAAATCGCGAAACGTCCTCACTGCAACTTCCCGCTTGTACAGCTGATATTTCACGCTGAAATAGAACATGACGTTTGACAATGTCTTGCACAATTTTTTAACTGGCCGTACAGTTAACCGGAGTAGTGTGAGTAATCGCGATCGGGAACTTAATCGACGTTTAATAATTTCACTGAATTTTCCTGAGCTCAGTGCTGTTCATTAACTTGCGTAATTGGTTAATTTACTTAGCTGAGCTAAAGTTAAAGTAGCCAGGTAACTGAATTACTACTCTAGATTAGCTAGTTCACTCGACTGATTAGTTGGAATAATTAGTTAACTGGAGTCTTGTCTAGTGACGTCAATGAATTAGATGACTAGTAGACAAAATCGTGGACAAAACGAAATGGCAAACTCAAATTTAGGTAAATAGTGTAGCTTATCTACTTATCATAATTATCATAAGCTAAGTTAATCAATTGGTTAAAAATTTAACTATGAATTTAGTTAGAATTAGTTAAATCACTACCTGATTAAAAATTTAAAGCATCATCTTGGCCAAATGATCGGATGATATTTTTCGCTATTCTAATTTCACTCGCTTTCTATTTAATTAATACCTTTCTCTGACGATCGCGCATTCAAATATCGATGTAATTTCAATAGATCTTTCCGACGACGTTCGCGTGTAGCGGAAGCACTTTGCTATTTCGTGATCATTACGTGCCACTATTTGCCGCCGCGTGCATCATGAGAGACGCGCTTCCAATTATTCCATTATTAGTTGGGGAAGCGAGAAAACGCCAGTCAGAAAACAACAACGCCGTCATGCAGTGATGGCGAGTTGCGCAAACGCGGGGTACACGACTCGCGAAATCGTCGACCACTCGTTTACACGACTTTGCTAGAGCTTTAGCAAGAGCTCAGGCATCGCGTCTATGAAGTAACAGCCCTTCTTATAATTCGATCAAACAGTATATGGTTCAGAATTATCACTTCTTTTCCGAAATTAAAGATACATTGAAAGAAGAATGTTCCAACGATCACCTAATGACCAAATTACTGACATGTTAGATGATTAAATCATGTAATCAGCAATTAGTGCATCTGTACGACTGATGAATACATATCTACGGAAAATGGGCAAAAATTACAAGTAATATCTTCGTGGAAATGTTGAGAGAGAGAGAGAGAGAGAGAGAGAGAGAGAGAGAGAAAGAGAGAGGAGACGCTCGTTACAGTCGGGTGTTCACCTGGCCTAACTAGCCCAACAATCGCACTGTGCACGCCGCGCCAGAATAAACGCCGCTCCGGCACGGCATGCAGCGTGATACCGTTTGCGCAATATTTTGATTGCTACCTTGCCGTTGGCATAAGTGCAACGGCCGGCTCGAACTCGGCTTTCTCGTGATAGGCCAAGGGAGGATGATTCTGCCGTTCTGGCAGAAGCCTGTCCGTGCCTTCTTCCTCCATCTCTCCTTCTCTCGTTTATTGTCGGATGGAAGAGCGCTTTGCAATTTCGATGATGCGCCTTGGTGCCGCGCGCCGTGCGGATTCAGACGTAATCGATAATCCCCCCCCCCCCCCTCCTCCTCCTCCCCTCGCTGCTCGCAAACCAAACGATCGCGTACTTCTGCCGGTTCGGCGGAAACGCTCTCGATACAAACTCGATTACGAGCACACGGGGGATCGACACAGAGAAGCGAGATCGTTTCGGATTCCTGATTGCTTTGTTTTACACCGTTTGGTAATCGTATGACACTCATTGTCGCTTACCGTCAACCGCCGCGGCGATGTAGCGACAAATGGAGAAAAATGACACGATTTTTTTTATATGCAACTGTATTAACATTACAAATAAAAGTTGCTAAGTTCAAAAATATATATTTTAGAATCTAAATAATAACTGATTAATAAATTCAATTGGGAATGTGTTGAACCAAATATACACGGAAAGAACAATTTTTTGCTGAAGTAATATAAAGATTTTGATACATTATTTTTTATGACCTAACAAAATTATTTTCAGATCTGTTTTTTAGATACAGACACTGATCTAATTTTTAGATACAGCAAAATCATTTTTTCCGTCTATCATAAAAAAAAAAAAAAATTAAGTGGCAATTCTTGCACATATGTCTTTATGAAAGAATAGTTCGTCATTTTTATTTATCTTATTAATAAAAACATTATTTGTATATATGTATATAAATATATTTATTTTATATTTTGGTATAATGCAACTAATTTTTCATCTGTGTCATTTATTTAGGACAATAAATTTTTTGACACTTAAAAACGTAGTTAAAATAGCATTTAAAATAATATACGTCTAAAATGTTACTTAATACTAACATAATAATTCAATAAAAAAGCATAAGAGGCAGAAACTTAAACATGTTTCAATCGCCTAATCTTTTTCTGCTTTTGAAAAATTTGCATTTCTGCAAACTGTTCGTTACATCGAATTTTGCAATTTTGCCGCGTTATATTCCTGCTCCCGAAAGCGTCCCAGATTCACGACAAACATTTACCTATTTATCCAAGCATCCTGCTTTCTCGCTCGTCCGCTTTTAACTCTCTCGCTTCTTGACACAAGTCAAAGATGCAAGACCGTCGCTACACGAAAGAGACGGCGACGATGCATTATTACATCGACGTTGCTCGAAATGAATTTTTAATAATCATCTCCAACTTGCCTCTTTCTCTCCTGAGGTCGCTTATAGTCCAGAGAATTTCCCCTTTTAGAAGCCAGTACGAGGATTATATACAAAATAATTAAAAGGCTTCGCGTCGATAGTGCACCGGTTTGCGGTTCGCGTTAAATAATGAGAGCGCAAACGTCGATGTCGTTTCGAAGAAAATTTAATGGTTCCTACATGAGACAATCTATAAACGTTGCTATATTAACGCAAGCAGTTTCAATATATATAAGCTCTTGTATCGATCGTAACGTTTATGCACGCTTTTCACAGCAGCAGTCACACTTCAGGATCTTCGATATTTATTCTTTCACTTCAAGCCTTTTACAGTACAGATGTTGCGCATCGTCTAATCCATTAGTTAAACTGACGACGACAAAATTGACGAGCCGACGAGGCTTTTCGTAAACAAAGGTAATAGCCGGATGATAGAAGGACAGTGAGAGAGTTCGACAAGGGTCCGTCGTTCGCACGCGCATCCTCGGTGTTCGGATCTCAACGACAGTCAGCAACAATAATGGCGAGCTGGATGGTCGGCCGGAGTTTAGCCGCAAATTATCGCTGCGTTAGGACGATAATGGAAATCCGATTGAAGCCATCCATTTGCGACGCGTTATGGTGGTTGTTTGGCATTTTAATTGGGAAATCGCAATTAACCCGACAGTATGATCGTTTAGGCTCGCGACGCTGACTGAATCGTCGAAATTCTCTTCATGTATTAAAAATGTCACTCAGAACTGTGGACTGTAAATTGAAACTGCTGTTCTTCATTGAGTAGTTAAAGCAAAATGAAGCCTATAAAGTCACTTTAGAAGGTATCCGTTGTAGATTTAAGATTAATTTATGGGACGTCGATTTAATTTAGATGTTATGACACTTGATTTAGTTTAGTTAGGTTTTGTTATATAATTTTTAAATGACACATATTAGATAATGTAGTTTGTTTATATATTTATTTAAGTGGCTGAAGATGGCTAAGTAAACCGTTCCACGTAATACATGTACATCAATTTAAATTAAACTGTTTAAACTACATCCATATTCTTGCTCGTCATATTGGCCTTTTATATTCATTTTTGTTGATTTTAACACAATTTGTGGAAATATATTTCTTCAGTAAAATTAACATTTATAATGTTATACAAACGTGTTAAATTAACACGTACATTCATCTTTGATTTATTTAGTTTAGAATTTGTTTCCAAATTACATTATTTTTATGTTATTTGTTCACTTACTCATAAATATGTTATTTTTACAATAAGAAATGTTAAATATAATTTAACACAAAATATCTAAATAACATAATCACATTATGTTAAATTAACACTAACATATGTTAAAAATTCAACACAAAAATTTTAATAAGGACCGTTTTCAACACAAATACAAAATGTTTTTTATTGTGTAGGTATAAATCTTTAATCAAATTTGATTTATGCAATTTTCATGATAACTAGCTTATATATTTTTGTATCACTAATGTTTAATAAAAAATACGTAAAATATCCGAGACTTAACTTGATGCTTGTGTAATAAATCTCAATTTTATACAATTTTTAGAGATTTACTGTTCAAATAGATATCGTTACAGCCATTGACGCTTATTTTAGTTGATTTTACTCTTTCTATGAAAGACGGATAACGGTATTACTCGCCGTAAAGAATTTTCGTCAAAGTTCTTGTCTCGCCTAGTACCAAGTCGCCGATATCGACGAACACTTTTAACGGTCGAACTTCGATCCCTTTTTACGGCGGAGACACGGCTTTCTCTCGTCGACGTCGAGGGTGGCGTCTCCTTGACGGACGTTTTAATTGGAAAATTGTAATTGGCTCTGTCTACTTCTATGGGACCCGCAGTCTTTGGAAGTCCGAGGATTCCCCGGAACATCGACGTCCTTAGAGACTACCAATTCTTTTACGTTTGTATCCCCGCCTGTCCTTTCCCGCTCGAGTTGCTTCCTCCTCTTTTTTTTTCATTATCTCGCACATGTCTTAACTTATGTGTATTTGATAATATTAAATTCTAACTCCTAGATAATGTATTTTGTATAGCGTACTAACAATTTTTATTGTATCTTATAGTAACTATAAATAGGAATCTTTTTTATATCTATAGGAATAAAACAGTATGTAGGAATAAAACTTATATCTATAGGAATAAAACAGTATGTACAAAATTATTCTCCTTTAAATTTCTAAACGAAAGTAAGACAGCTAAAATTAAAAAAAAGTAAAAATTTAAAAAATTATTTATATAACTTAGTTGCTATGCGTACAAATGCGTCGCAAAGTATTTGCGATTCGCCAAATAACGTATAAATAATAAATAAAAAAATCTCTCTTCTCTTGTCCTCTCCCCTTCTCTTCTTTATGCTCCCCGGTGCTTCTTCTGAATGGTCGTAAATGTACATTTTTCCTATAATCGAGTTGCTTCCTCGAGAACGTTCTTTTTATAGAGCACGCCCACACCGTTCCAACTTTTAATTGGCGAATAGTAATTGGACACGCGGAAATAGCTGGGTATAGTAAGATCCTTTGACCCGTGTGCCATCAACCGGAAGAAAGTAAGAAAAAAGAAAAATCGGCGAGAAAAAGAGAGGTCCAAATAGTTTATCGCGCGTTAAGATTAAGTAATGGCACGCGAAGAAAATAGCGGCGCGAAGATAAAACTCAAGTCGGTCCAGAACGCAGTCGTAATTCCACCCTAATTGCAATTTAAATGACTAGCACGACGAATCGCGCTGTCTGTTCGATATAGTACAGCAGGAACAATCATTATATCATAGAAATAGAAAAAAATAACGATTAGATCTTGTGACATAGTAAGACATTTTATCACTCAATTTGGACTAAAGTTATCTATAAAAGATACATATAATATTCTTTGTCTTTCATTATATAATGTGTAAAAATACATTACACAGTTTATGTGTAAAAATACATAAATTTATGGTGTAAAAAAAATATAAAAATACAGACTTTAAAAATATAAGATTTTTCACCTTTTTTTACGCAACTTTGAATAAATAAAATGACTTTTTTACAACATGATCGTTACATACGTAAAAAAAATTGCATGCGTCTCCGTGAAAATCCGCACGCGAATCTCACATGCGAGTCAACAATGGCGAGAGTCGAGGCACGAATTACGAGGACGATAACGCGATTTCTCGGTGTCGACGCGAAAGATAATTCGCGCGAAACGATTCTCTCTATCTCCCGACGGAGGGCGCGAGATCCCGGCGCCTTCGGCGCTTTAATTGGAAAATGCTAATTAGCATCCAACCCCGACGCGATATTCCCTTTCGAGCGAGTTCGCTTTCTAACTCTCTCTTGCCACTTCCCCCTCCATCCCTTCTGCGCCTTTCCACCTTTCTCCTCACCCTCATCTCTGACGCGCCCTTTGCTTCTCCCGCGCTCGCTCTCCTTCATTCTAGGAAACGAAATTGAACCTCGCGGGCGGAAATTCTAGTTTGTCTACCATCCTCCCTGTGGAACGGACGAATGGACGTACGATGACATCGCAAGCGGAATCGATATCGCAAAAATCCGTGTAACACGATTGTTCACAAGATTAAAAAAAAAAAAAGAATTGAAGAATCCGATTCTAGAATGACAATGTAAAGCGTACTCTTGGATTAAGGAAGTTTCTTAATTGGAATTTTATAATTACGTTTAAAGAGTTTTTCTTGCTATATTTTTTTCTTACTTTCGCTAAAAGTATAGTTATAATGTCTTCTCACTACATTCTATTACAAATCTAATCTATTTTAGCATAATTCTTGTGCGAATTTAAACTTTTTTAGTATATCTTAGAGTAGAAGACTGTCAATCATAATGACTTTAAGAGGCTTTGGGAGAATGACAAGTAAATCAAAAACCAGTTTGACGAGGGTAAAGGAAAAAAAATCTTATTACATTATATTGAGAAATATCAGCAGTTAAATATCAGAATTTAACAAGTATCACTTAAACAAGAGTATACTTATTAACATTCCTAATTATTACTTCAGTAATTAATACTACGTTAATTTCTTAATTAACAATTTATATTTAAAATTTTTAAAATCTCTCCTTCTCTTTCTTCTTTTTATAAATATGTGTGTATCAATTTATTATATATATATATATATATATATCATAAAATTTATTATATATAAAGTATATATATAGTAAATGCAAAATCACAAAATTAATTGAGATGTGTATAATATGTAAAGATAATATGTACATTATACTTTTTATCTCGCTAAATAAAGATGGAGATAGATGTAACTCTAATCCTAATATTGTAACTTTATTACTTCCTGATTCCATATTTTTTATGTGTTTATATTTAATACTCTACACATGTCATATTTTATAACACGCTTGTATTATATTCACATTGTAGAATATTTATCTTTACCTAATCTATGTATAAATATTAATAAAAAACATATTTGTTAAAAATTTAAAAAATAACGTATTATAAAAAATATTTATAGCATCCATTAATTAATCTTCTTTTTTTGCATTCTTTATTTTTCAAATTTCAAGAGATAGAAAGAAAGAGAAAAAGAGGGAGATGAAAACATTTGTATTTAATTTGATAACTAAGACTTCCTACAAATATCAGTATCGTATTTTACATTCGAGCTCCTCGTAGTGTGAGGATTTTTCTGAGCCATAATAGAAAAACAGTGTTTGTCGAACTAAGGACTAAGGAAATTATGCAATTTAATGAGGCATTCGGGCAAGTAATCCGAGTTGAGTCGAGTACCGCGCCATGGCGATTAAACAATTCGAAAGGGAAACCTGTCCTAGAACTTAATCCCCAATTTTTGTCGCCCGCTCGAGTTTCCAAACGCTCGTTCACTACTATTTTACGATTCACAATAAATTTATCCGCGCGATTTATACATGGCAAAAAATTCGTTCGAACGACATCAGCGACAAGAGCAAATAAAAGCAAATAGATCGACCACGTCTGAAATTACTCCGTTTTCGTGACGGTACACTACACTTTGAAGGATATCATTATCCAGCGGCAGGCATCGAGGATGTTAATCAGAGCAATCGTGTATTATGATGATTGCGCAGGTTAATACAAAGTAGTCCATAATAACGCTGTTTTAATGCTTGGAATTATATTCCGATCCTGATTAATCACATCGATATATCAGATTGAAATTTATGTCAAGAAAAGCGAAAATTTTCCTCACATTCCAAAATTTCAAGAGATATCGAAAATTTGATGTAAATACTACGAAATGTCCTCTGTGTATTAATAAATCTATTAATTTATTTAATATAATCTGTATAATTCATGTTGTAACTTCATAATTTCATATTATAGTCATTTCACATTATAATAATTTTGTGTCAAATTGAGATTTTGATCGAAATGTGAGTATTTTTGTAAAGTTAAAAAAGCTTCAAATTTTATCGAGTTTCTAAAGAGACTTTTCTAGAGATTTAACAATTTTTTTACAATATTAAATAATTTGAGCTTATTATATAAATCAACTTTCGAAGGTAATTTTTCTATTAGAAACAGTAATATTTTTTAAATTTATTTTAATATTTATTTTAATTACAGAAATTATTATTTCGTATCATGATGACATGAGGCGCAAAATACGAAATAAGATTAAAATCAACTTTAGCAACTAATTCATGTCTGTCGATTAAAATGTTTAAATAATACATAAAGTGGATCAATCTAAAATTAACAATCAAATTATCTCAATATAAAAAGAAAGTAATATAAGAAAATGCATCTGATTTTAAGAAAAAGTCAGATTAGTGTATAAGCTCCTAAAGTTTGTCTTAAAGGAAGAAATATAATAGCATTATATAATATATTATAATTACAATATATTATATAATATATTGTATAATTTATATTCTGCATATAGTCCTAATCCATGTAAATAGATTTAAGAATACAAAATTGTAAAATATTAACTCCTCTTCCTCCACTTCTTTTCCCATCTCTTATGTACAAAATATTCATATTTATATAAAAATTGTGTTTGTGAGCTTAATCGTTTAGAGAGAGCTCGTTAAAAAAATTGTGCATATATTTGAAAATAATTGTGCATATAAAAATATTTCAAAGATCTCCGAAATGCTATAAAAAAATAATTGGCGCTTGCATTAGATACCTTCTATACAAACGCCGTGCGATTCAGCATCGCGGTCAGTTCGCATGTTTCGCGCGATGTTTCGCAACGGTGGTGACTATTATAACGCGCGTACTACAAGAAGTCTCGCGATTACGTCATGCTGTAACCCAAGACAAATGAAACACGCCAGTTGCGTGCGGTACAATGCGCCGAAAGCTGTCGTCATCGCGCGCGCGCGCTTAAGGTAAGAGAGCGGCCTTTATACGCGCTGAACGTAAGACACTAAAATAAGTATCGCACCTTTTCTGTGTATTTTACAATGGTACATACATTTATTACATTGTAAAGACAGGCGTGTCGAATTTATTTCGATACGCACGCACATGCGATTTTGCGCTATGTTGTGCCGCGGCGTCTGTTTTCGATAATTGAAAAAGGAGACAAACTAAATTGTTTATAAAGCTTTATAAAGCCAAATTTGTATTCTAAGTCTATACTAAAGTTATTTCTGCATAAACAGTAGCCAGTTACAAATTAACAATAGTAACATCCTTTTTAAGAATAAAACAAAATGACAAATTTAATCACAAAGAATATTAATTAATATAATTAATATAATTATAATATAAACATTTTAAATACAAGAATGTTGTTAATCTTAAAAGAATCTTACTGCTACAAAAATAAGAGCGACAACTCTTACCGCAAAGCAATGATCGCGTAAAAAGATTAAGTATGTGCATGCAAATTTATGGGTGCGGAGACCAATCTCGATAATCGCTTTAAGAACGCACGGAATTAATGCCATCCATTGACTCGTAATGTATTTTTTGCGACTGGTTCTTTCTTCGCTCCGATCAAAGAGTTCGATCTGCATCGCCTCGATGTCACCGCGTGTCCTCTCCAGAAATCTTTTACGCAACAAATTGCGAAAGATCGTACGGTATAAATAACGGTGTGAAATTTATGCTTGACAAGCGTAATATAAATCCAGTTGACAATGAGACTCCGTAAGTGAAACCGTCGTTTATTATCCATCTAGGCAAAGACTAGTAATTTATGTACAATAATTTATGTGTAGCAGAATTTAAGAAAATACATTCCTTTTTAAGTCATCTCCTTTCTCTAAAAGCTAAAACAAAATAAATTTCTATTTGATTTAATAACATAATAAATTCTTTTTCGCAAGTTCAAAGATCAGTTGTCAAATTAAATTGTCTCATTTAAATAGTTTACATGTCCTGCATTATTAGATGATAATTCTGAAAGTTCTTAATTAAAGTTATTAAAAGGTCAAAGTTGTCGCTTGAAATAGGTGTTAGTCTGTCCATATAGAGCTATCCCGAAAAAAGATCCATAGGAGTAATAGGATTTTGCTTGTCGTGTAACTTATAATCGATTTTTGCTCGGTGAATTTAATTAGAAGCTTAATTAGCACGCTGTTTTACATTGGAGATTAAAGGACCTTGACGAATTAAGCTTCAAAAATGCAGATGAGTACCGGAACTCCATTTCCCTATTAATTCGAAGTAAACTTTAACGCGAGAACATCTAAATTTGCGATTTAATTAATATCCAACTTAAAAATCAGAAGTTTATCACGCGACGCATAAAAACACGATAGATTTCCTCAAAGGCATATCGAATATCTTCGGCTCTGCTCTTCGAAAGACCAGAATTTTGCTGTTATATTGCGTCCGCGAAAGCTCACTGCTAATCTCGCATGCGAATGTCACAGTCGATTTACCAAATCTCTCGCGAAAGATGGTCGCGTTGCTTTCGCTGCACCGGGTTCGACCGAATGTGGTCAAGACGTCGTGCGTAACCACGCCGAGAATCCCAGCCATCTTGCCGCTACGTGACAGCGCTTTGGAAGCACCTTATACAGGTATATGTAGTTGGAAGCCCAGGCGGTAACGTGTACGTGAATATATACGTATGCAGAAGCGGTTGTGACACCAATGTATACACAGTACGTACACTCTGCCTGTGCTATCCTGCCTCTCTCTCATTGATTACGCTCGAGTATTTCAGAGTATAATAGATGAGACAAGAGAAGATTTGTTGAAGAGACGACGATGCTTATTTTTCTTTGATTAATTTAAATGAATATATCTACATCTAAAGAATGAAAAGCTAAAAGTTTGTTTAATAATTCAACAATATTTGCGTAATAAATAATAATTATTATTAGACGATACGAGGAAAACGGTTGCTCGGTAGGAAAACCAGACACAAAGGAAGACAGAAAAAGGAGAAGGAAATGATTTATTCTGTAGCCTCAGCGTTTCTTCGAAAAATAAAAATATCAAAATTTTAAGATAAATGCATTAAATGACATTTTGTTTGCCGGTGAGGATGTTGAGATGTCAAGAATATTCTTGAGGATATACTCTCTCTCATAGATTCAAACGTATTTCGATAAAGAGCTCTATACACAGCTCTATACAAAGTTTATGTAAAAAAGAGAAAGAAAAAAAAATTATTTAACAATTTTTATTTTTCATCAAGTTCTCTTGTGCTAAATTGTATCTATAATAAAGTAAAAAATTTTGCTAGCGTACCTACAATTACTCTCGCTTGGCGCAGCCTAACAAATAGATATTCCGATAAAGTATGAGGAACGCGAATGTGAAGGAGAGAATCAGAGTGATAGCGGGAATAGGGGAGAATCTATATGCATAGGTTCGCATAATCCTCCGCCAGTTCACGTACAGGGTGTTCGTGATTATCCGACATCCTGAGCAAGCAATTTCTCATGGTCACTCGAGAACCCGTCGGTAATCTCCCGGCCATTCGGCGCGCTAACGTACGGCGCCGCGACAAAGGGATTCTCCAAATTTCTCTCGTCCGACAAGGAGCCGAATCTGTCTCGCGGTATCAGTGCCGACACGTCAACATTGATGAACAGCGAAATTCGATCCTGACCGAAATCTACATCTCGGCAAGGTCGTCTTTGTAGCATCGCTGGCTAAAAAGGTGCCGAAAATATTCGATGTCCCACTTACATGTCAATTCACTTACGAAAATAAAAGCATGCGAGAACAGAATCCAATAAATTTATTTATTGATTTATTTGATTTATTGCTAGATTTTGTCAAACAACCAAGCTTGTAAAAATTATTTGAGACAATATATCGACGTACTATGGAGATCACTAGAAGTTAAAACAAGTATTGGTAACTTAGCAATAATAATAATTATTATTTATTACGCAAATATTGTTGAATTATTAAACAAACTTTTAGCTTTTCATTCTTTAGATGTAGATATATTCATTTAAATTAATCAAAGAAAAATAAGCATTATATATTTTTCCCAAACTTTTTAACAATTACATAAATCTCTATAATTTAGCTATTTATTCTCGTTAGGATATGAAGAGATAATGCAGTGAACGTCAAGAGGTCTCTAAAATATTTATTGATGACAGAAATCTATCAATTATTTCTGTATTAAACACGAAGATTCCATTAGCCATCAACTTTTGGGTAGGTATGGGAATTATTGAGATCTCTCTCTCTTTCTCTTTCTCTCTCTCTCTGTATTGAGAAATTGAGAAAATTTGTCCTCTTTCCTACTCGCCACTCTTTAGAAATCTTAAAAATAAAAATTTTTATTTTTTATTTTAACAGTGTGTAAGTAAAATCAATGAGTAACTAATTTAATTTTAATAGTATAACAAAGATAAGTGTATTTTTTTAGAAGCAAAGACTGTGAAATAAATAATAATTTTAATAAAAGTTTTTTAGAAGAGTAAAAGAAGACTTATTTGAATCATAAAGAATAACGATTACAATGTTAAATTATAATATGAGTAATGTGAATTTCTTATCACGCGCGCGCTCCAAGAACTATAATAATGGGTGCTATCGATTGTAAAATGGGTAATCTACATAATTGAATGGATTTAACGCCCCGCAAAAAAAATTACGCCGGCCACAATAGATAATGATTGAGAAAGATGTAGCGCATAAGTACACGTTAATTATATTCATTAAAACCGCCACACGATATCGTGACATCGGGGCGTCGCGTGCTGTGCGCCGCGAAAAATGAAGTAACGAGATTACTCTTTCGTTCGTCGAAGCGAGCGAGCCAGCTTCTTTTTCATCGTGACCTTAAGTCAACAGCATTAATTAAATTTCCAGTCAAAATTAAATTTACATAATTCCCCGATTGAATTTCGATCCGAGCTCGGGCGAGCAGGAGAGAATAGCGCGGCAAGCAAAAACAGAAGAATTAATTAAAAACGCTATTTTATGGAAAAATAAAAATCTCCTGTCTCTCTCTCTCTCTCTCTCTCTCTCTCTCTCTCTCTCTCTCGTGTTACGTGATTGCTCGTTTGGCATAGCTATCTCTTGGTATATGACGTGCGTCTCGTGGATTAAGTGTGCGATGTGATCGCAGCAAGATCGCTGCACGATCGGCAGGTAGTCCCGGCGTTTTCCCGGGGTCATCCTGTACAAGGTAGGGGCCTCACGGAGTAACCGTTGACGTGGAAGAAGGGATGGGCGAGAGGAGGGAGAACTTTGTCGTGGTCGGGCCTTTAGGATCGAGTCCCACGCGTTCCCAGACATTCCAGCTAGTAATTGCAGGCTGCCGCCTCCTATCTTGTCGACGTTGGCTCGCTTCTGAGCCAGTCCGTGGTTTCTCGTTCGCTCTTCCAAGGTAGATCTTCCTTTCCTCCCTCCCACCATATCTCCTTCTTTCCCGCCCAGATCTTTCTTTCTCTCGTAACACGTCTGCCCTCTGCTCTTCGCCATTGCCCTTTCCCTCGATTCTTTGCATCGTGATGCTGCTGTTGCCGCTGCTAATGCCGATGTTGCTGGCGTTGCTGCTGCTGCCGTTGCTCGTATCGCTTCTTCTTCACCGACCTCACATCCACCTTCTCGCCCTTCGTCTCGCTTGCCGCTATGATCGCTCGTTAGTATCGGGAAAAGCGAGTCGAGTGCCACGGGTATCCCGGTGCTAAGAGAGCAACGGCCAGAAATCGCCCGTAGAGCACGCATCAAAGAGTACGCAATGGGAATAAGCACGAAAGATACCGTGACGACAACGACAACGACGACGACGAGGACGGTTCACGGATAAACAGCGCGGTAGGTAGTCGGCCGTTGATTGCCGAGTAAGCCGCTTCGACTGGCAAAGAGTAAATATCAATCTCGTAGAGAAATGCCGGTAAACGAGAAGGTTGCAGAAGACCAGCGACATGAACAGTTATAAATTATCGCGATTAGCGCCGTGGTAGGTTGAACTTGGTCAGGAAAACAAAAATCGAAGCGGGTAGTTATTAACTGGATATGCGATGAAGATATCAAATTAGAAATGATGTAGTCATATAGTCAAGGTAACAGTAAATAGACTAAAGCACTACAGCATTTTAAGTAGACGAGATCTCATTATTGTCCCGGACATGTTTATTAAAATTGACAAGTCGAAAACAATTTTGAGAGAGATAAATGTAAATTTTCTCTAAAGGTTTCCTATTTTTTTTATATTCAATAATCGATTTCTTATTGATGGTCTTGCGACAATTTCTTAGAAAACAAAGGCTGAAAAAACGTGCTTAAATCCGACAGTAAAATGGTAATCGTTGACATACGAAATATATATTAGCAGCTGCTTGTTTCGAGCAGTGCATACAACGCCGTTACAAGGACGAACCTAGTTTGGATCAGTTCCAAACGTGCTTATCGTTTGATTAACCGTCTTAGTCTCTCGCCATGTACTTGTGTCAAGAAAGGAGGAAATCACCGGACCAGCCATGTCGGGCACGTATTTATGTCTCTTAGCCAATCCTACGATATGTTTATGTCATTTCTCCAAGTCGTTTATCCTATGTTGCTCTGTTTAGCGGAATTGTTGAGTACTATAGCTGACTTGGGGAGGGAGGAGACATTATGCGACTTATCATGTAATAAAAATCGTATAGAGCACCCAATCGATCCGTATCAAATGCTACTATATATATATTTAAATGCCAATAATATCGTATACGAGTATCAAATTTGACTTCATCATGATAACTGCGTTTATATTATGTTTATATCGAGCTACAATAACATATAAATAGATAACAAGCGAGTAATTCGCGATGTTTCACATTACATGCAAATTAAATTCCAGCCTCGTGCAAAATGCCACCAGATATCGAATACCTGTCAATAGAATAATAGAAGGTTGATCCCAATCGGCAATCATATCAATTAAACGTCAATATATACAATATCTTACATCGATCGGAGACACATTTAACGAATCCGTCACACTTTTATCGACTGAAAGTTTCTTAATATATCCGATATTATAATCGCGAGCGTTTATTCCTGTCGCTAGAAACGGCAATTCGATCACTATCGGTAAGATCTATTCGAGAGAGCCAAAGTGTCCTCAAAGGCGATTTCCACGTCCCAACCGCATTCGCAATCCTACTCTTCAACCTCCCACCGATCACGCGGTTCTCTTCGATTCTTCTTCGTACTGTCGCTTCCTCATCCTCTCCACGACGAAGTGCCGCGCCACTCTTCTACTGGCTGCGCTCCAGCATGCCTCGGGTCTTAAGAAGAACGCGGTCACTTCAGCGGCCGCGTCGGGGTCGCCAGCTTCCGCGTGGGAACGATTGGAAACTGTCGATTTTCGTGCATTTACCCCGAGAGTAAATGGCATTCGCGCGAAAACCGTGAGACGATGAAAACAGATAAAAGTACATTACTCAATGTTCCTCTGTTATTTGAAAAGTGTCATTATGACTAAACATTGAAAATATTAGAACAATATTAAAATATATAATATTTTTCTATATTTCAAATTAATTAAACGGAACTGAAATACTCGATTGATGTTTGTTGCGATAAAGTTTCGTCGATAACGAGAAGACATTTTACGCCACGCGACGCTGATAAAAATCTACTCTCCCATCTATTTTTATTAATTCGAAACTTTCGCGCAACGAATTGGATTAATGCCCGATTCGAAAGTTTTCCGAGCGTTCAGAGTTTGTATCTCGCGTAGCTTGCGGCTACTCGTGAGCAACAACCGCGAAATGTTAAACCGTTTCGAAACGGGAATTTCAATCTCTACAACCACCGAGCACAGAATTCTTCACAAAGTGCGAAGTGCTTATTAAAAATTGTTTCTCCATCCGTGAAATTCTTGTAAAATGCAGCTTCGAATGAGTCCTTTCCGAATTATAACAAAGTTGACTGTTCCATTATATATTTAATTTTTTATACATGGAAAAAACGATTTTACTCTAAAATTTTATTGCATCGGAAAATAATTTTGTTAGAACTTATAAATAATAAGCAATGCTACAAAAATTTTTGATACTGACAACTGGTATGAGCGTTCTACATAATTATTTTCAATTCAATTATTAACAAAATCACTTTTCTGATCTGTATCCAGCTAAAATTTTAGATCTTTCAGCAAAACTATTCTTTCTATGTAAATTCAATATTGAAACAAATATCAAACATTCATAGTTTATATTTTTAAAAACAAAGTATTCATTATTTCAAAATTAATTATTGATTATATTAATTATATTTAAAAAATTTAAATATATATATATTTAAATTAATTTAAATTTTAAAAAATTGTTATTAATTTTCATCTGTTTTTATTATATATGTACATATAATAAATTATATTATATATTATATACATATAATGAAACCAGTTGAAAAAAGGTCACACAACAAACAATATAAACATCAGTATAATTTATACATATAAATCTTAAACATAAAAATATCTTGATAGTGAATAAAAAATTAGTATAATAAAAAGCAGAGAACTTTTCTTAGAATGAGAATATCAATGAATTTAAAATCAAATAAATAGCTCTTTAAAATCTGTTTTACGTCGATGTTATAATAAATGATTTTCGTACAATTACTATTGATATTCAAGATAAAATATTCAACGTTATTCTATAACTTAAGGTTGAATATAAACAGGACGAATATATCGCAAAAGTGGGAATGCATTCTCGCAGTTTCATACAACGTAAAGTTGTACGACGTCGCATGCGACATCGCGATTAAACCCGTCGTCGTCAGTCGTTATTACAAACATTAGCGCCTAATTGACGCTGAAAATGTTTCGGGTCTAATTGCCATCGTGTGGACGGGTTCCATCGCAAATCCTGGAAATGCATCCATGTCCGTCGTGCCCTGTGCAACTGCTGGGCGAAGTGGACAAATGAATGTTTTACAAGGGCAAAAAAATGAACAAGTGCGCAGCACGATTTTCGTGTTTCGCATATTTCGCTGCCGGGAGTTAAGAAACACTAAAATAGTATTAAATATCGCGTTTTCAGCACGAAAAAAACGATTTTACTGAAGTACCTAAAAATTTAGCTAGATCTGAAAATAATTTTGTCAAAATAATTATATAGGACGCTCAAACATAACGGGAAATGCTGCAAAAAGTTTTGACATTCAATCAGCTTGAGCGTTCTACATAATTATTTCAATAATCCAACAAAATTATTTTCAAGTCTATCTAGCTAAATTTTTAGATATTTCATCAAAACCGTTCTTCCCACATATCAATGCTTTACTTAAGAAAATTGCAATAGTGCTACGGATATTTTCTGAGCGCAGCTTTTACGAGAACAATTTCTACCTTCGTGTGAAATAATTCAATTGTTATATTTAGACATTCTGCTGAGAAAAATCAATTTCTTCTTATAAAAAAAACAGATGGGAGATAAAATAAAAATAGCAATTAATTTAATGACAGAATAAATAATTCGGATTCATTGTTGCCGATCAAGAAAAACATTTCGGAGGCAATAAAGGAGATTTCCGAATCGAAGGCAGAAGTTATCCGTTCAATAAATCTCACTAAGAATGTATCGGAAAGAGTGTCCTGTTCCCAAGGGATATAGTGGTACATACAGAAGACTGAAAAGAAGGACGAAGAGCAGCAGCACGACGAGCCGGATTGCCTCAGGATCGAATTCGTCAAACCGTAGACCCGATAAATCTCGACTATCGAGAAGTCCAGACTCGCGGCGGACCCCCACGGACCAGTTCGCGACTGACTTGTCGTCGTCGTCGCCGTCGTCGCCCAAACCAACTCCGGCGGGATTATAAATCCCGACGTTTAATACGAACAAAGGCGACGCTCGCTCGAGATAATCCCGCGGGGCTCACTCTGCCGACAACATTTTTTTCTTTCTTTCCTCGTAATCTCTCGCGTTGAGACATTTATTACGAGCGAGGGTCACGAGATTCGATATGGCCTTTGAAAACTCCGCAGATATGTTTTAACAGTAAGTTTTAACAGTAAAGCGTCAGTTACCCCTCACACATGTAACACGCACAATGCCACGTGGCAAGCTATGACGTCATTGGCTGATGAAGGGCAGAATGCAGTCGACTGCGACCCTACGTCCTGAGAACAGGGGTGATTAAAGATCCATTTAACAGGATCACGGATTAATCGAAATAGTAAATAATAATAATAATAATAATAATAATAATAATAATAATAATAATAATAATAATAATAATAATAATAATAAACTGCTCTAATATTTTTTTGGTAACTGAATTCAATTTGCAGAAAATTATACGTCCAAGAAATGACAATCGAAAAAAGAATTAAAAAGTAGTAAAGCACTATTTATAAAGTATCAAATATAATAAACTTATTACTAAAATTATTATTTTTAGAAACACAGCTTTATTATATGAATTTATATTGTTTCCGCAGATTTAACTTGTAGATTTAACTTATAAAAAAGTTTACATTATTGTATTAATTATTTTTCAAAAAGTAATGAACCATGTGTGTATTCTCTTTTTGTGTCTATTTAAAAACGGATACACTTTAAACCGTTCAATATAAAACCATTTACTATATATATATTTTTATGAATTTAATGCAAACACATACAAACAATATTAACGCAAACACAAATAATTCTAAATAAAGATACGTGTATATATTTGTAATAAATGTGATTATAACATAATTATATATTCTTTAAAGAAAATAGAAAAAAAAAGAAGAAAGAAATTGTTCGTGTGATAAAAAGTTCCTAAACTTTTAATTCAAGATAATTCCAACTAATGTTTGAGATACACGATATAACACCTTAAACGTCCCTACACACATGGTCACACTGAAAATGAAAGGATCGACATCTTCTCTGACCGCTCGAAAAAAGCGATTCACTCTACTCCGAGCGGTCGCATATCGTTTTTCTTCGAAAGCCGAAGTGAAACCTAATCGAATAGTGATCGCCGTCCCCGAACAACGACGCGCCGTCCGGAACACACGTTTGCCGTCTACCGAGCCCCGCCACCCCACGTCCCTTTTCATCCTGACCACGGCAGCACCCCTCGTCTCCCCGGCGCCTTCGGGCCGCCGCCGCCCCCCTCCCCGGAGGGTGCTCCGAATATCGATTCGTCGGACATTACCGTGTAGCCGCCGTTGGAAAACGTTATCGACGAAGTGTCCGCCCGCGTTCCCTCTCTTTCTCTCTCTCTCTCTTCTCTCCTCTTTCTCTTCCTCTCGTTCTCTCTCTCAATAATGTCAAAATCCGATGAAGCCGCCATCGAGCGCATCGGCCGTTTCGAGTGCAGTAGCTCTAATACAGTTATGAATTTACAGCCATGTGTATCTGTATATGTGATAGAGAGATCAGCGAAAGAGAGGATGCAACGGCGTTCGTTCGTGGCGCGAGTAATATTCGGCGTTACAACGCGAGAGTGAGTTTCTGTAATGCTATTGATTCGCCTGGGAATCGTCGGTAACATCACGATGTGTTCGACCAATGAGAAACGCCGGATTCACGCGACGACGTGTAACGATATTGTTTTTCGAGAGGGGCGTCCTCCTCTCTTCAACATCTTGCCTGAAAACGCGGTGGAATCCGACGACAAGACGTCGAGTTGGTTCATTTCGTTTGCGCTCCAACATGCCTTTCAAGTTCAGAAACATATGTGAAATATAAATACAGGATGTCTCAAGGTTTTCATGTTTTTCATCTTTTGTACAAAATAAAATCGATTCTTTAAACAAAAATCATTTTGTTAATCATGATCATTAATCAATTGATAATAAAAAAATTTTTTAATTCTTTAAATTTAATTTTAAAATTTAATTTTAAAAAATAAACAACAAAATTTTAAATTTTAATTTATTTCAAGTAAATAATTTTATTAAATTTTGATTTAAAGTTTAGTTAAAATATCAAAGAAAAAAATAAAATTGAATTAAACGATTAAATTAAAAAAGAAATTAAAAGTTTCAAAATATAAAAAATTTGTGAAATACGCAAATACGTTGTACAAAAAAATCTAAATTATTCGAAATGTATTCAATATGGACGGATACTTTCTAGAGTGAGAATCATATAATAAGAAAATGTCTATGTATTTTCCGAATATCTTTTTATAATATAAATTTCCTAAGAAATACTTTTAAAAGAAATATTCAATATATTTGCCAACAATTTACTACTTATTTCGACCACTACTACATATGTCTATTATTATATATGGTTCGTGTATACAACCATTTAATGTAAACTTCGATAATGAACAGGATCTTTTGTATAATAAGAAATTTTATAATTCAATATCAATTTATCGCCGATTATTCTTTGTTGGGGCGTTTTGCACCCCAATAACGAACCGAGATTAATTTTCCCTTCGATCCGCCGTGAATACATTCCGGTAGCATAATCACGGACTTCATTGGCCACCGCTATCGGATTGACATTTAGCAGAGCAAACAATTATGCTTGTCCATCCGCCCGCGCCCTCTGCCATCACCCCTGCGATAAGCTCGGATTCATCTCCCGCGCGCGTGAACGCTAATTTATAAACATTCCCTCTCTAACGTGAATTTACGCGCTCGTAAAAGGGCGATGTACTTTGCGTCGGTCTTTCACGCCGAAATGTGTTGGGATGCGTTACACTATATTTCATTGCGATACAAAAGGGAATTTCGAAAGGAAAACGAAGATATGGCGGGATATTAATCAACAATATGACATTAGCTTTTACGTATAAATTGGAGTTAGTACAATAATTTACATTAATATAACGTATTAATTTTCTTCTACGTCATTATAATTTATTGTTCAAAATAATGTATAAAATAATGATGATAATAAGAAAATAACATGTAAGGAAAAGAGATAAATTTTTATTATCAATTTTGATCAGTAAAATTACAGTTTTTTAATAAGCTCATTAATTGAAAAGTATGATTTTAAAATCTGTTCATATTTAACCTGTTTATATATGCAAATATTATACACATATCAAGTTTATTTTATGCATTTCTACGCTCATATTTAATTCTACCGTAATGTATTAATTTCTGTTTGTGCCATAAATTTTATTTAAATCATAGACGATAAAAATTCAAAAATTTTTACGAAGAAATAATTTTGTTAAACAACGTAGAATATTATATTAACAAAAAATAATGTCTATTAAAATAAATATTTTGATGTAAAAATTTAATTAAAATATCGATTTTGTAAGAAATATAATAATAATTATAGTAAGAAATATATAATAATAATTTTTCTTCAATGTGTCAATCAGCAAATGGAAAGTTGTCACCAGTTGAAAATTATTAATTGAATTATGGAAATTAAATTATGGAATTATGGATATATTTTAATTCAATATGTCAATGAAAAATTTGATCAAAAACAAACTGACAATAAGATTTATGAAATAAGTCTTCAATTATTGGAAATTGGTTAATTAAAATTCTGCATCAATAATTACATAATGTTTCGGAATATTTATAAAATTTTAAGTATGATTTTCAAATTGAATAATGAGAGAGAGAGAGAGAGAGAACTCTTTGTTTTCTCAAATTTTGATAATTCCATATTGCAATACAATTGACAAAGATGAATGATCCGGAACGTTCTACGAAATTTGCAAAACTCGCTCAACAATTCTGTTCTTTCTCCGTCACGAATGATTACAAAATGATTTAACAGTTGTAAAGGCTAAAGGCCTTTAAAGGCTAAAACAAATCATTTTGTCTAGAAGTTCGTAGTAGTGCATCATCCTTAAAAGATTATGGAATACAAAAGGATTGCATAATCACGCAGCATTTCACTTGCACGATTATAACGCGCGTTTACTCTTACTCATACTAACAAAATATCGCGTAATTCCTTGCTCAATCACTCCTCAATTTTGAGAATAACATCATCAAAAAATAGAAGTTTGCAAATGGCAAACTACTATTCATAATAAATGAGAGAAGTTTGCCTTAGTTGATCATAAAAGCAATAAACTAAACCAAAATCTCATAGTGTCGCTAGATGAACAATGTGATTTTTTTCCTACCCAAAAATTATTTAATTAAATCAATTTCTTTCTTCTATTCAATCATTTCTGCGAAAGTAAATTATCGGTAATTAGCAATTTTAAGAGAACTCGGTAATTAACAATTTAAGAGAAATCGAGAAAAGTTAATTATTCCAATATATATAGTAATTTAGTCTCAATCTAAGATTATATTTTATTGTGGCAGAAAATAAAATAACACGATTTCGAAATCAAAATAATTCTTCATTTTTTTGATAGCTTCGGAACCGTAAAGAAGAGGTAAAATAAAAATAATTAGTTTTTCAAATCATATGATTTGCAAATTATATCATTGCGTATTTTGAATCATTTGAGAAAAGATTTGATATTGATACGATCCGAGTATGAGCTTTTTTTGCTTCTTACGCCGAGTCAAGGTTCAGCGTAACTAATGGAGACACAGCCAAGAGAACCGACAATTGCAGCTGGTCTTTAAGGGAGCCAGAACGGAAGCGGAGGTAGCGTGGGGGCGTTATTACGTCCCATTTTGAGGAGAAGCCTTCGGCGAGGACTTTCGTCGATATCCTGGTGGGCGCCACGCCACCCCTACCGCGGCGACGGGCCGGTTAACGCCTTTGAGCTGCGCGTGCTCAGGCACCCCTCTCGCCCTTTTTTCCCCTAGTTTTCTCCTGCCATCAGATTCACAAGCCGAACGACAGAGGGGTGAAGGGATACTGAGAAGAGGAGTGCGCAACACCATGTTTTTTCATTCGGCGATGCTGCAGAACACTCGGTCTGATACTTTCCCTACCTCTCCCGACGACGTTAATCCCCCTCCAATGCGCCCGATATCAAAGGAACGAAATAACAAAGGTGCTCGGATGTACGTTCTAACTTATTCACCCCTCCCCATCCCCTTCCAGATATCAATCTTCGCCTTCCTTTCCCCGCCCTATTCTGTCCGAGAGAAACTCGTCTTCCGCTCTTCGGGATGATATACCAGGGATGATGATATAACGGACGCGTTACTATCTCTTACCTGCGACGTCCGTTTCCTTTTCAGGGTCGCACGGGAAGTCCCGTGCGGTCCGATTTCGATGTCCCTCGAAATCGCATGACCCTCTTCATCGGCTCTCTTCTCATCGTCAAGAAGATACTCGAGAATCGATCCAAAGCATCAATTGTTTAATAGACATATGGTCTATGCTTTTCATTAGCTCAATGGTCAATATATGTCGCTTTCTAGAATGCAAGACGCGGGTGTGTGTGTGTGTGTGTGTGTGTGTGTGTGTGTGTGTGTGTGTGTGTGTGTGCGTGTGCGTGTGCGTGTGCGTGTGCGTGTGCGTGTGCGTGTGCGTG
>JANQDE010000021.1:1285331-1360434 GCA_037157785.1 Cephalotes varians
GTGTGCGTGTGTGTGTGTGTGTGTGTGTGTGTGTGTGTGTGTGTGTAGAACGGATTAAATGTCCTGCTTTCAATCGCGGCCACCAATCCCGAATAACGGCCCTTTAATCGTAGCATCGTGGAAATTGAAAGGGGTTACAAACGCAGGTTATATTGCACCGAAGAGGATAAAGACATTCCTCGCGGCAAAATAAATGCGAATTAATCAAACCATCCACAGAGACAGATTTAGAACGTACGAGGCACAAAATACGGCTGTATATTTTGCACACGAAATAAAATAATAAGATTTATAAATATCCGTGTATTTATCTGCAGATACCTTTTTCACTATCATCACATATTTTTCATGTTAATAATTTTGCATTTATCGGAAACGGAGTAAAAAGAAACATAATATCTGGGTTTTTGGACGCAAATGAATACCATTATTTTTAATATATTTGTATAAAATATATTTTGCTTTCTATTCATTAAAGCCGATTAATAATGCTACCTTTAATTGCAAAATGGATATTTAAAAAATACAAATATCAGTTAAATGATAATAAGAATAAAAGCATTCTTATTCGATAAAGTTAAATGCAAGTTAATTTGATTTCATTTGCAAAGACAAAATAAAATAAATAGATGTTTCTTGGTTTTTGTATGCATTTTTTGTATGCAAAAAGATAAAGAATTCTTATGTTTCATTTAAAAGAAGCCTATCTATGTAAGCTGCTTTGAACCGACCACTAATTATGAATAATAGTCTTTTAATTGCAAGAGAAATTGAGAGAGTCATAAACGTGAATAATGTAATTTCGAAGGAAATAAATGCGTATAGTACTTAAAATTCAAATAAATGGACTACAAAGATGCATCGTTCTTGCAAAATATTGTTATATTTAAAACTTCAATTTAAATAGACTTAATTATAAACTGAAAATAGATTTTATTTAAATAATTCATTTAAATAAATTTATGGCGTAAGATAAATATGGACACAATTCTTTTTTCATAAGACTTTCTATTTTTAGTTGGAGCAAGAGCCTTTGTCATAAATTGTGACATTATCTATATAGTAAATCTCGGAACGTATTACGGGTGCGTATCTATGCTCACACGGCTGCATATCTGCGCTTTGTTTACATTACTATTATCTATCTTGTTATATCTATGACACCATGCTACAAATGATAATATAATTTCTTGAAAGCCATTTCGAAATAATTCCCATTGTCAGATAAACAGATATCTTATTTAAATTGCTACCGATGATAGATTTTAAATCTCTTCTTCTCCTTTTCTATATAGACAGATAAATCGCATTTAATAATAACTTTCTCCTTCTTACCGATCGTACTTAAGAATTTTAATAAGTTATAGGCAATATTAAATTCCCTGAAATTTATCTGAAATTAAATATTGAAAGTTTAAGGCATGTTAAGCTTTGGCTGTTTCCGGCCAGCATGGAAGAAGTTTCGAGATGTTATTACGACAAATTTTATATATATATCACAAGTGTTGCTTAGCGCTACTTAAGCAAATGGCGTATCGCTTATCTTGGGAAAACATTGAGAAAAAAATCGTGATCAAGCAAAGCTATTACTTTTATTTAATAAAAGTTTGTTAAGTAAAACATCAAGACATCCCGGAATTGAGCAAAGACTGTACTTCTACTGTTATTTAACACGTATAACTTAGCAGTATGCATGCTCGTTAGTCAAAGCCAGAATTTGAAACCAAACGATTATTTTGCATATTGAACTCTTTATCGCACATCAATTGAATATCTCCTCCAAATTATACGTTTAAGTAGCAATAAAGCAGCATCTTGCTTAATTTCTGTGTGTTAATATTTTACTTAACAACTTTTTGTCAATAAATGTGATAGCAATGGATTAATTAATTAAATTTATTGTCTTTGATCACTTTAATTTCTCTTATGTTCTCGATATTTCCTCAAGATAAGTACACTGGATTCCGCTTAAATGGCTCTTTAATATAATATATAATTCGTACGTCTCGAAATTTCTTCCTATATCTGACCGGAAAACAGCCAGAACTAAACATCCTTTGACAAAAGTACCAATGACAAAAATCATTGAGATTTAAATATAAAATTAAATATAAACTTTATATATATATATATATATATATAACATATTTCTATAATTTCAAATGTTATGTATTATTATCCAATACAAATACGTCAATACACTCGCATTTTTAAATCCATATAAAGATATGCATGCATTTCTTGTAAATATGTACTTATTTTCATCTAATTTAACTCGAGATACGAAAAATTAAATTATTTTGATATTGATAAATATCGTTATGTTATAGATGTCTTTCTATTTTGAGTTATTTTGATATTAATAATACTCAATACATCACTTCGTTTATGTCTATTTTAATTGAGACATGTACGTTTTCAACTCACGGACAATCGCGACGAGAGCTTTCACCCGGCTGACGCCTATCGCGTCCGTTTTTGATTAAGGTGTTATCTGACTGGTGATATCACGGCGTTATACTCATTGGTGCGTACTTACGCGGTAGTGCGGTCGCTTTTAGAGGGGAGAGAGAGAAAGACCGGATTCCCAGGGTGCATTAAGCTATCTATCAATTTATCTCTTGTACGAAGAGAGTGCACACGCTCGGTACCATGCGCCAATACCGGTCACGCGTGTGCATACGTGAATCCACGTGTACGCGTAGGTTGGTAAACGCAGTAATGTATGGGCGGTGCAACGCAATACATTGTCGTATACGAAAGTCACGTTAATATCTAGCGGAGATGCTTGGCTTGATGCGATCGCGAAGATAGTTATCATACAATTGTAAAACGAATAGACGTTCTCGATGGATCAATAACATACAAGATTTACAAGAATAATATACGAGAAATATACAAGATTTCTGAAGATGCAATCCAAGCTATATTTTTATAAGATTGTGCATAAACTCGTATAATAAATATTACATCAAGAAAGTGATCGTAAGCCAAAATATAAAATTACTATTAACAAATTCTTCATAGAGTATTGTGTTGGCTAATTATAATAATAACAAAGTTTAAATTGTTTTACTTTATTAAAATATTTAACTTTATCAATATTTACGGAGCAGCATATTGATAAAGTTATTTTTGTTTGTCCAATTATTTAACAAATTTTTCTTTCGTATTTCCATTATTATTTTAATTGCAACTTTTTAATTATAAATTTTGGAAATTGAATATATTGAATATATTCACAAACATTATAAGAACCGGGTAAATTCTCTGAAAGTGAAGACATCTCAGAACGTCCGTCGAGACCTATAAATTATTGAACAATATACGATTTCTATTGGACCTTAGTAAATTTTTGCGATCTCTAACAGCGCGCTCCACACAAAAATATATGGGGAAAGCTCACTGGAAGGGTATACGAAATAGCGTTTCCTTCCCTTCTTTCCGATCGGCCCTCTCGCGCTTCGACGTTTTCTGCGCGCAAAGGCAGTACGCTGCCAAACAAGGGATGGCGATCTAACAAAGGGCGGTCTCCAACTTCACGCAGCACTATGCTATCTCCCCGACGTACTTCCGCCCTGTTGCATTTTTCCGATTCTTGCTCTGGAACTCTTTTTTTCGCCAAGCGCTCGCTCTTAACTTCACTTCCTCCCCATCCTGATCATACATTCTCGCCAACAATCGTACTAGAATCTACGCCATTTCCTCGCTTACCGACACTCTTGAGTCTCTTCGCGTCGCCCCACGCGAATCTTCCGTTAACGTATGTACGTTATTTAGATAAGAGTGGCGAAGGGCGTGCCTTTACGAAGCACGTGCCTCGTTTTATCGTACGGGGACTTTTTGCACATTGCGCAACTCGTCACTCTCTGTCGTCGTTTTAAAAAAAAGGGCGATAAACATGGGATAAATAGAATACAATGATGGGCACTTTAATCTCGCGAAATACAAAAGGATATAATAAGCTTTGACAGCTTAGTTACTTTTTAGATATTTTAATAAAATGTTACTCAACTTCCTACATGATATTTTTTTCATTCAAATATGTATATTGTATAGTGTTAAGTGTTTACAAAAATTTGAAATTGCATTTTTCAATGAATTTGGAGTCTGAAAAAAATCATTTAAAATGTTGTAATCACAAACATAAAAATAGAATATTTGCTATTAAAAGATTATATAGTATTTTTTGCTTTTAAATTATATTGGACTTTCTATTAGATCTTCTATTTAAAATATTGTCTCACTCCAATTACAAGTATTATTTATCAATTTTGAGAATATATTTGTTTAAGTCGCAATAAAGTTGCAATGGATATAGATCCAAATTTTCTTCCTTTCCTGTTGTAATGTCATGTACTCATATAACGACTCGATGATAATAATTTCTGGGCGTTGTGATGATGTTGTCATAACGTTGCAGTAGATTGGATTGCTTTCTTCTCAAGATATCGTTATTAAATGAAGAATTCTGGTGCTAAACTTTTTATTACACAGAACAGTGGAAAAGAAAAATATTTTCAATTTCACGAAATAATTCAGTTCATGTAAATCGAGAGTGATTATATTACAAAATATTATTACATAAAAGTCATATTCGAACATGTTGTTTAATAGTAAATTCCTTGGATAACGCACGTTAAAAAAATTTTTATCGCGAAACAAAGACTCCTACAAGTTTCCTTCAAGGTAGTTCCCCGCAATGTTTTTGCGCAACCATAACCGTGCGATGCCCACGATGTGCACCCTAATCCACATCCGTGCAATGATCGATGCGAAATTTCTAAATGAATACCGGGAGAGAGAATTATGACGACGTCGTAAACTTTTCTCGGCTCTCAACCCCTCGAATCGCGCCCGGGATTCGCCCCGCTCACCCGGAACTTTCGCCATTTCCTTCACCCCGAAGCTCGAACTTCCTTCGAGGCTCCCCGCTGACTGGCGTTCTTCTCGTAACGTATGTTCGTGTGTTTAGATAACAATTGCAAGACACGCTCAGTGCTCGAAAGCACGAACACCGTCTGGTCAGAGCACCGCGACGGTTCTCTCTCTTTCTCTTTCTCTCCCTTTCTCGCCTCTTTTTCTCACCCCGACGGTACTGGCGATTCGCATCGTCATATAAGCAGGATGTATTACGTACGCTTTATGGCGGCCGTGACGGGCGAATGGGTTAATGCAACTACGCGCTTGCTGTACGGCTTGTCGTTAATTTTTACTCCCAGTTGACGGTTGAGAAGAGCCCGCCTACGTATCTCTCTTGACTCAACCAAGTTGTTAACCCGTGCGCTAATTAATTACCCAGCTAAGCTCCTTTCTTCCAAGCGATGGTCAGCTACCAGCTATCTACTCTATCTGTCTTAACTCATTCTACTTTGCTCTGGCGTTTCGAAAAATAGTCCTTAACTTCACCGGCGATGAGAACATTAAAACCATGATTTTCAGCACTCTGCCGAACGATATTTACATATCACGATGTCTTCGATATTTTTATTATCGAAATATAGAAATCGTTTATTATAATTATATTATTATTATTAATTATTATAATTATTACATTAATATTGTAACAAGATATAACAAGATAAAATTGCAGTAATACCGCCTTGCAGAATTCTACATCGCAATAAAAATACCTTGTTTTACAACTTGAGAACATGATCCAATAGCTTTAGCTTCCATATTCATAAGATTGCACGGCTTGATTTCACTTTATTCCATTTGATTTTCTCCTTGAACAACTAAAGTTCCTCTTATGAAATCTATTAATTTTTATATATCAATAAATGTATTAATTAATAAATAAACATGTGATAATCTATATGTGTGTGAATAAATAGCAATTTTAATCTTTATGCCTTTATATTATCTCCTTCATTCATACGTGACAATTTAAATTCATACTGTCACATCATTTACCGTGCATATAATTACCTGCAAAATCTGGTGTAAGTCGTCAAAAGAGAGAGAGAAAAAAGATAGAGAGAGAGAGAGAGACAGAAGCGAGTCTTCAATTTTAATGAGCAGCGGCTTAAAGCGCAACGAGTTGAGCCGCGAATTTAAAACCTTAATTCCTGTGTTTAATCCGATAATTCGGTAATACGAAACTGCGGCAGATGCCTCGTAGCAACTGCATATCTAATCGTGCATCGAGCCAGAATATTCATCGTAATCCAGATACAGATTGGATTTCATCAATCTAGAAAATCGCATGTGCAGTAAGATGTACAGCTGCTCAAGCTACCTCAAATACTTCTTATAAAATTATTATCATTTTAAGATTATTTTTAGCTTCGACATAAATATTTTCCAACTACGTAGTTTATATTCTAATAGTATTAAAATTAAATAAAATCAATCAACGCTCTGTGAAGTTATTAAATAGGGAAGATATTAACTTTCGATGAACCACGTAGGGTATCTCATACTTCATATTATATTTCATCGTAAGTAGACTAATTTAACAGTAATTCTGATCATAACATCAACATTCTTGTCCCTTAAGGTATAAAAATAAAACAAAATAATAAAAAAGGAATAAATTCTTTAATTTTTTAAAACAAGAAAACAAAAACAATACTTGATTTTTTCTATCTGATGATTTGTGAAAGATTAATAAATAAGAATAATAAATAAAAAAATAATGAAATATTATCTGGCAATGATTGACATGCTAACATAAATCAAAACTTTTTGCACCATATTATTTTCTCAAGAATTTTTTCTTTCTTTTTTTATGTTTATCAATTATTGATGAATTATGAATAAAGCAATTGCAATAATAACAGCTGTTCCATTTAGAATATTTTTTTATACTCGATATATTTTTTATCCCTTAAGATGAAAAAAAAATTAATCCTTTCTTTTAACAATATCAAGTAAACTCATATGCTCGAGCGTACTAAATTCGTAAGTAAATGCTGCGAAAGTAGCCGCGTTAAGATGCCGCAAGGTAACACACGTCGATGTAATAACTTGGATTTCGCAATGCTGTGCAATGCTTCGCCGATTCATTAAAGTGATTGAATTATTCGCCGTGATTTTGACACGCGGCTTCCTAATGCATTGCATAAACTATCGAATGCACACGAATGGAACGCGGTCGCTTTGGTGTTGCGCAATTTTCCTTGGCCACATAAGCCTATGTCGTATTAGAGGCAGCGTATTAGAGTGCGACGAAATTAATCGATTAATTTAGCTCCCTTACGGTCGACGAAGCGCGAGTCGGATGTAATTCAGCAAAATTTCCAGTCGAGACCGCCAGTCGAGAATCTTGTCGAGCGCGACTCGGGCTTACGTTAATAATTTTCCCGTCGGTTTCCGCGTCGTTACCTACTTCGTCGTAATCGTTAGTGTACATATATATCGTGTAGTATTTTCCTAGACAAAAGTAATTTTCACGACGGATTCTTCGACCAATTTAGGATCTTCTCTTGACTATCGATATCAAGAACATCATTCATCTTCAAGTTGCAAGTAATTAAAAACAATAGACTTTTGCAGATTTTTAAAAATGTAATAATATTATAAAAGCTCTGAAATTGTAAGATACGTATCGTTTTTCAAAAATATAATAAATATTGTAACCGGTTTTTCATGCAACATTCTGTCACTCAACATTACGATCGTCACACGTGATTACGTCGACACAACGGAATGTCTATGATCATCACGTAGTCTGTAAAAAAAGATTGTGTTTTTTCTCATCGACGATGATATCAAATAAAAGATGAGTTTTAGTCATACACAAATATAGTATATTGCACAATATGCGGAAATAAAAAAAAAAATCTGTTGACATTAATGATATGATGAAGAAACATATCGAAAAATTGAAACTCAACTCAGGTCTATATTTACTTATAAAAAAATTAATCTTAACTGTAAAACTGTATTTTGCGACTAAGAGATAAGCATCTGCGATTAAGAAATATATTCTCCTAAGGAAAATTTATTTCCTTGCTCAAACAAGTTCGAAAAATAATTCATATGTGTGCTAAAATATTATAATTCGTTATAAAAATCGACAATCAAAATTGATTGTTAAATATTTGCACAGTAATAAATAACGTCAAAAATTTGTCGGTTCATTTAATTTATCTATTATATAATCGTTAGAATTAAACTACATTCCAATAATTTTCGTACAATCACGTTTATGTAACGTGAAGAAAATTCCAGACTATAAAGGCTGATTGTGTATCGCCATCAAATGAGTGCGCGATATCATCGCTATTCGCGCCTCGATAATTTCCTCGTTGCAGCAACTAAAATTTATTATATTCGATGTGCACATGGGAAATGAGAAAGACAAATAGAAGCGTGGAGAGAGAGAGAAAGAGAGAGAGAGAAGAGAGACCATCACAGATTTGCCGAAAGAAATGAGTTATGGCGCATTATTTACACGAATCCCAGCGTTGTAATATCCGTGCAATCCGATGCCGGAGGGTTGCTGGCGGCGGTGTCCAAATGTAATTAACATATTTCGGGCGCGAAGGGTGGAAAAAGACTCCTTTCCTCTCCCATTCCTTCATCCCCCGCGGCTCATATTATTCTCGCCCGGCCCCAATTTTCTTGCCGATGCACCCTTCGCTGAGGGGCCGCCGCAGATTTTCAATCTGCATTTCTCTTTTCTCTCCTCCCACCTATTCCCGCCGTCTCATCCCCTTACACCAACCATCACTATCATCCTCTCCCTCGCCTCCTTTCCCTAAAGGCCCACGGCTGAATTCTCAGCGGCCACATCGAGAGGAAAGTGTAAATGCGACAGGGAAAAGGGAACGGGAAAACGTCGAACTTTCGCGCGCGCGTACGTCTCGCGATTCCTCGAGAGCCTTTCTTCTTGCAAAAACTCCAATTTCGTCGCATTTACATGGGCAAACCTGAGAGCAGAGACTCGTCAAGCCGAACGAGATGTGGGTATTATACATTTCGATGGCGGTGATATCGAACTTTGCCAATTTATCGTAATGTACTTGAAGAACAAAAGTTTGCTTGTAAATTTCAATCAAAGGATCCGAATTAATATTTTTCCAATAATTTACGACAATTTAAAAAATAAATTTAAATCTTGTCGAAGCAACAAATTTAATCTGTCATAGATTATCTCAAGATTATTAATGAAAAAAATCATAAACTTTAAATTTTTGTACTTTTGTAGCATAAAAATAAAATTCACTCGCAGAATATAATGTTAGAAAAACTTTCAAAATTCAAATTTTATAATTGAGACATTGAGAAGACAGAAGAATCGTCAAGAAGATATTTTTAGATAACTATAAAATAAAATAGAAGCAAAAATCGCGAACATGCATATATCGATATTATAATTAAGCTAGAAATGATGGCGTTCTATTTCTCATTTAATCTTTCTGATTCGCCGAGGTCAATGATCTCGTTCTCGTTGATAAATTTCTTATCACATGTATACTTTTAGAAACACTAACTCATTGTGATAAAAAAGACACAATGGTACTGTGTAATATATTCAATAATATTACATGAATAATACAGAAATTCAATACGCGTTCCAAATTCTATTATGATGAATTTCGAAATATCTTCAAAATTCACTGATGGAGAAAAGTGAAGGAATTGCGAATACTTAAGAGAAAAGTTAAATAAAGCCGGTGATTTATCAATTATAGAAGTTTTTGTTCAAAGGATACTCCAGTTTGGCTTTAAAAGATAATAGTTCATACATTATCAATATAAACGATAATTTTAAAACAAAAAGACAAAAAACAAAATCCTTGCTATTTGAAATTATCTGCCACACGCGGAACAATGTCGAATCATTATTCCATTACATTAGAAAAAATATAAACAAAAAAACATTTATAAATATAGAAATTTAAATTAAATTTAATATAATTACATATAATTATAATTACAACTTCAGTTTATAATAGCAATATAATTTTTTATACAATTCATGATTATTAAGTGACATAAGTAATACAAGTAAGACCAAAAAATTACATCAAAAACATCGAAAAAATATAATGGTATTTATCTTAAACAAAGATAAATTTACACGATTTTTTTTACTAGCAACTAGCGTATTAGTCTTCTAGCCAACTAGCAGCTAAAAAAATATAATATAAAATTTATTTATAAAATTATATTTTTTAGCTGCTACTTTTTTAATTTGAAAGATCAGCACATTAGTTATTAGTAAAAAAGCATGTAAACTTTGCTTTAAATAGCGTCTTAAGACACATGTGTGGTGCGGCACTAAGTATATATCACTCACTGGTTGCGAGAAGTGAGATATTATCACTATTCTAATATACTGCAACAGTTTGCATTTACCGCGTATTCGCAATTCTTCCCGTTCTTGTCTACACGATTCTATTATTTTGTTCTAATTTTAATTAAAATCGCTTACAAAATTATGCAATACAAAGTTGGCTAAATCTTACTTAATATTTTTCGTTAGTAATCATTCTGTTAAAATAACTTGTTAAAAAAAAATTTTAAAGAATTTTCTACTGAATCTATTGTTTATATAATTTATAATTATAATTTTCTGATAGAAATAAAACATAACAGATTTTTTTGTACAAAAATTATAAAGCAAGAACAAATGCAGCTTTCTTCCTTCGACAAGCAATAAAATTCAAAGTAGCCAACAACAGAATAATGCTTATTGGAATGCCTAATGCTATCATCATCTAGCTATTTCATCATACTTCCGGCTTGTTATATTCCACTTCATATTATGCGCACAACGTGTATTCACATAAAAAAGACGAGAGTCACTTCGCCGCTGGTGTGAAGGACACCTGTCTACTTGTGCAATATTGAGAGAATAAATTATAGCAATCATAAAAGCAGACAGGTGAATTCGCCAATCCGTAAATCTGATTTTAAGTATAAGATTAACCGCAGAACATCACACTTTGGATCTTAATAAAAGTTTCCATTTCTCGGAGTTTTGAGTGAGCTTTTTCATGAAAGAGTTTTTTCATCAAATATCAAATAAAAATCATAATTTGCTGGATGGTACAGAAGATCAAATTCGCGACATTATTTAAAAAATTGCACAATATAATAAAAAATTTGTGTGTGTGTGTGTGTGTGTGTGTGTAAGATTAACACTTTTCGTTGTCGTGTTATTAAATATAGTAATATTTCAGTACTATTTGTATTTAATTTTTCTCTCTTATATTTGTAATAAGTTAATTTAGCAATAAGAGTTGTTAAAACTTAGAATCGATGTAAGAAAGTATCCGACTTTTTTAAGAGAAATTTCGTCAATAAATATATTGGATTTGCATTCTGAGTTTATTCGCAAAAGGCTCTCGTTATTAAAATATGACACAATCGTGATATCATAAATATAATAATAACAGAATAATTTCTATCTATTGGTAAATCAATACAGTTAAATCACATAAAACAGCGCGAAAAATAACGTAAAAGCCACAATGCCGAGATAAAGCTCTCATCGAGAATTTCCGTCATTTCCACGCACGGCGTTTTAACAAACAAATGAAAATATGGCGGACAAAGCAGTTCGCTAATACCGTCCGTATAAATGGCTTACGTCACGGCTCGCCTTTTATTCGTTTTCAGCCACTACTCCACGTAGAAAAGTCGCACTCGAGGTAAGCGTACCGCGTGAAGCCGCAAAGCGCATAAAAGTTAAAACGTTTCGATCGCGCGATAACGCATCTCGTGATATCTCAATCTAAAAGACGGTTGAACTACAATGACGGCAACTACGAGACGCCGTTTCTCAGCCGTCGTTTTATGCGGTTAGAGGGGTTCAATTAAAGTTAGCTCGATAGATTTCACGCCGCCGCGCCGCCACCGATGGCGACGACTACAGCTCGGATAAGGATCTTTCCCCGGGAAAGTGGAAGGCCTCCTCCATATTGGCTCTCGTTCGCTAGTTTATACGATTTTCGCCGCTCCTCGTATTATCTCCCGCGATCCGATTTGATTGTCTCGTTGAGAGTGCGAGATAACTGTACAGACAACGTGTTCTCGATAAAATTCCGTTGCCACCTGGCGCCTCGCTATATTATTTCGTCCGTCAGATTCTGGAGCGAAAAAAAGAAGAGAAAGGCCTTTTAATCGGATTAATTCCCGTTTCCGCAGGGGATTTTCGAGATGTAAAAAAATTGTATGTCACCTCCCCTTAATTATGTTAATCCAACGATGTGAATAAGAACTATGGCTTTCATTGCGTTGTAGTTTGACACACGAGTCTCAAGATATAAATTAAGCCATATTAGTAATAAAATATTTTTATTTAAAACTTACCAAGTACAACTTAAAGTTTCATGTGTGTGATTTTAAATTATGTGTTCTATATTTAAAAAAAAAAATAGATAAAATGTAATACTCTCATTTATTAATTCACAAGCACACATTATGGATTATTAAATATAATCAAAAATATATAATTTCTTGTAACCAGCAAAATGTATTGTGATTTCTTTCGATCAATAAAAATATATTCACGCGTTATATTGAGATATTGGGAAAACTTGATACAAATATGGAGCAAGAGACGTAATATTACAATTTCGTGCCTTCGAGAAAACATTTTGAAAATAATAGGGATATTTGACACACGCATCCAGGAGAAGGAGAGAGTGTGTATAAAACAAATCTTTGTGAGTTGGAACAAACGATCAGTATTATATCATTCGCAAAAACTGTTCGAGTATGTCTTTTAAGAAGGAAAGTTTGTAAAAAAAATAGAATTGTAAATAAAAAGAATTGAGATAGGATTAAATTAGAGTCTTAGAATTGAAATCATGCTTGTTCGGTAGTATTTTTGGCAACCTCCCTTTCGCCAATCCGATCTATAACAGATACATGTGAACGTGCAGGATCACTCGAAAAGGCTCCGGCAACCTTGCTTGCCACGTGCCGACAATAGCTGCCCAATTGGGTGCGCGAACGTAACAAAGTCTGAGCACATTTCCCGAGTTATTTGGTCCCTAATTGAAAGCAAGAACATTTTCAGGGCGAGCTTTCATCTTTGTTAGAGAAGAAAGGTAACAAGAGAAAAGAGGATTTACGAGAATATTCTTAAATTTTATTTTCGTCCGAATAATCTGCTTTATTTCCCTAAAAATTTGAATAATTCAAGCATTTTGTGACAAATTTACGTTTTCAGATGTTACAGAAAAACTAAAAATATTTTAATTAACTTTGATGATTTTACTCTGCGAAATATTACTTTTATATATTTGAAATTCTCTCTTATATGAACACAATCTACACAGATAATATCTCACATTAATCACAATTTACTAGATAATTTTTATAGGTCGAGTGATTCGATAAATTATTTTTACATATAATTCTGCAAATCAATTTTAATTCCACAAATAATTCTTGTGTCAACTGTGATTCGATGTATGATTTTTGAACTATAATTCTGTAGATGACTCTTTCGATTATTCACTGTGAATTTAACTGGTAAATAATTAATTCACCGGAAAAAATGAACCTGCTCGCTTGTGGCAGTCGGGCGTTCAATAAAATTGGCCGTGCGATGAGGGCAGGTGGCAGCAGCAACAACTCCCGCCCCCAGTAATCCTTATTTATAGAAGTCGAGACCGCTCCTTCATCGTAATTCGCGGAGAAGGGTGGTCGTTGGTTCGTACCGAGGGTGGCGCGAGGGCAAAGGTAAACGCTCGATTGATTTACGGATGCCCATCGGACCATGTGGAATTTTCACATCCGTACGTGGACCCTTCTTGATAGTCTCTTCTAATCGGCCGAGATTAGCATGACCCGATGGCGTCGTTTAATCCATATGCTTCGACTTACACTTCGCAAATGCGACTTCCTGCGCTTCGTCGCAAGTAAAATGATATTTTGTATGTATTCTACATACTATTTTTATATGAAAATTCTGCATGACGTAGTATAAAAATAAATGTTATATTTCAGAAAAACATCAATATATAATTTAAATTTTAAAGCAATCTTTGCTCTTTCAAATTTAAATTCGCAAGAAGTCTAGTTAGAATTTTTCATATTAAAATTATTTATAAATAAAAAATTCAGATGTTTCAAAAAGTTCTTTTTATTCTTATTTCAGGTAAAATCATTACAAAACATTAATATTTCACATTAAGAGAATTTGTTTAAATCTTAATTATCAAAATATATTAATGTTGGCATTTATGTAAAAAAAAAAAAGATAATGTTTCTTAAAACAAAATTTATATAAAGAAAAGAGCGTTCATTATTTATTAGTGTAGCATATTATTAGAAAGTATTCGTATAAACTAATTAATATCATTCTTATAGAGAAGACAATTGCCAAGATATCTGCTCCATTCCTCCAGAACATCTTGTTTTATTACTAACAATAAGCATTATTGCATAACTCTCATACTTTACTCCAAACAATAGATTACATCTAGATCATCTCACTTTCGTTTAATGTATCAAGCACCATCTCATCGCTACGGGAAACGAAATGATCTCGGAATGACGATAGAGGAAAATGGAAGAAAGAAAGAGAAAGAGAACTAACTGAATATACTCCACGGCGCCGTCTCTGGGAAAGGAGAAACTGCTATCGTTCCCGGCGCATTCTACGCTCAGACAATAATACCGTTGCGTCACGCTGACCGACCTAGCTGAGAGAGAATGCCAGTATAGAAAATGGGGGCGATAAAGAAAATAAACGAAGAAAAAGGGAAAAGAAAGTGAGATAGAAAGGAAAGGGGTGCGACGCACTTTGCGAAGCACTCTATCTCCAAGGGCAGCGGAAAGCTGTTCGCATCTCGGCGGTGTTCTCGCGTGAGTATACGGTAACCCAGTTAGAGAGCAGTCGCTCTATCTGCGTAGCTACAGCGAGGTGTGCGCTCGACCGGAAGTCGAGGCTGCCTCTCGTCGGGGAAAGGGACTCCAGAGAAGCAAACTCGCTCGCCTCCGACGTCGACGAAGGTACGAAGGCAATGTGCCAACGATATAGTATCGGGGGACAGTGTCGTACACTGCTCCATTAACCGTTATCCTTAGGATTATTTCCATCGCTCCATGTTGAAATGCTTTTAATTGGCGTTCTCTCGAAGATGTCTACGCGTAAATAGCGACAGTCTGTGTAAACTATAACGCTATGTAAATCGCGCTACATAAAACGATATTCAAAAACTTATTAAATTCTTAAGCCCGTATTAAATGGGCATATTAATCCTACCCATTAAAATAAAGACTATACTACTGCTAAATTGCTACTGACACTTGACATTTTAAACATTTGTACGTAACGTGTGCTAAATAAATTTCCTTTGAAATCATTGACAATTATTTCTTAAACTTTGATTAATCTATTAATTAATTATTAATTTAAGTAATTGCTTATT
Source organism: Cephalotes varians (assembly GCA_037157785.1). NCBI lineage: Eukaryota > Metazoa > Arthropoda > Insecta > Hymenoptera > Formicidae > Cephalotes > Cephalotes varians. The sequence continues at coordinate 1,300,676 of JANQDE010000021.1, forward strand.
CGAGTATTCAAGTACTCGAGTACTCGAGTATTCAAGTAATACTTATTCAAGTAATACTCGTTAATTTCTGTTAATATCTTGTATAAGACATTACAACTAATTCACCAGCAAAATGAAATTCATATTTCCGATATCCATTATAATACACTGCAATTTAAATTCACGTATCCATTATAATACACTGCAATTTAAATTCACGTATCCATTAATACGTATCGCGATTACAGCTCGCATGATAAAACAATAAACAAATATGTGCACAGTAATGATAATTATAAATTTAAGTCTGATTTACACGAAACCATTCGTTCATAAATTAAACTAAAACTAAGTATTAAACTAAGTATAAAATACTAAATTTCGCAAATGCATTACATCGATCAATTTAGTGATATCAATTAGTGATATTAATTTTTGAAATACATCTCCATATTCGCTGAATCGCATTAAATAACAACAAAATAGTTCAAGCAAAATAGCAAGCAAGCTACTCAAAAAATCCAAAGAAGAAATCAACTGATAAACTCAGGTATGCGATATCATATCTTACGTGTTCTATGGGGTAAACTAACAGCAAATGTTTCTGAATATAGAACGCGTTGCTCACGCACGATCAAAACCTGAACGAGCAACTACGTTAACCTTTCGTCTTTTTTGCATAGCAAAACGTTGCAGCGATGAAAGCAGGATGTTCATTGGATGGTATACGGAGCAATGTACCAGAGCCGTATCGGAAAGTATGATTATTGGTTCAATGCATAGCAGATAAACAGAAGGGGACAGAAAAAGAAAGAAAAAAAGAAAACAAAAAGGAAGAATAGGGACAGAAAAAAGAGAAGGGAAAGAAAAATAAAAAAAAATGTGATCATTTTCATGAACTTTAAAATTTAGTTCTTTTAAAAATATGTATAAAAACCGAAAATAAAAAATTTATAAATATCTAAAAGGATTTATATATATTTAATGTCATATTATATATGTATATATAAATTTTTTTATCAAAATTAATAAAAAATTATTTGATGATCATATTAATGATAGTGATGACACATTATTACTATGATATATTAAATAATTTTTTATTAATCTTGAGCAAAAGAATTACTTATTCTTTTAAATAGTTTATTAACTTTTGTGAATTAATTAATTCACAATCTGTGATTATACTGATTATATTGATTATATTTTAATGCAGCTAATCTTAATACATGATATACGAAGAATGATTTTATAATAATCGAGAAATATAATATCTCGAAGAAACACAGCAATTTTATTATTTCAATGCAAAAGAATTGTCTATCTTTCTCTTTTTTTCTCTTTTGAACAGATGCAAATCAGATGACTCTCCTCTCTATTTGTTTTCGCACAAAATTATAGGTTGCAAGATCACTACGGCCTTCATCACAATAGATTGGTATTTCAGCGGAATGTTATTTATATTTAGGATGTTAAATGTCATGACATTTCCTGAATTTTTTTTCTAGCAAATATCTTGAATGTTCGATATCGAAGGCATAACAGCGAGTCGCGTCTATTAATTGATTCGATTTTATTATACATTTTCTTATCGTACACATACAAACGATTGCTAAAACTGCTCAAATTAATTGATTGAAGATTGAGGTTTTTAACAAATTGCAAATATTGTGAAAACTATAATTAAATCCTTAATTTCAATTCTTCGGACAATTGGATTATAGATATATTGCTTCTATAAATAAAAGAGAAACTAGGAACGAATCTATATCTAAAGACTCGATTTGTTTATTGTCTCAAATTTATCTATTTATTTCATTATGATTATTAAAACATGAGACAATTATTAGGTGTGTGCAAAAGTTTTATTTTTTTCAGCGCTCTGGTTCAGCGCTCTAATTATTTAAACTTCAAATAAATTCTCGCATTTTTGAAGAATTGGCATCAAAATTTGTGAGACGTTATTTGTTCTAATTTAATTTTAAATATAACTTCGTACAATAGTGAGCACGATGAAAAGCTATATATTCGACACTGCATACGGCATGAGTTTCAACAAGAGAAAAACGCCGTTAAAGCATGCGAATTAATTACCTCTGTTCTTGATGAAGTTGTGTTCCACAATAACTTACAAATACTGGTTTCGACAGTTTAAAGTCAATGATTTTGATGCCGGTAACCGAACACATCTGGATTATCACGAAAATTGGAGGCCGATGATTAACATTCATGAATGAAAATCCGTCACAGAAGAACTCGCAGAGCAGTTGGGAGTTGATCGAGCAACAGTTTCGAGACGACTGCATGAGATAGGAAACAGAAGTTCGGAAAATGGGTACCGCATAAACTCTCCGCATTGCCAGCATCTCAATACATGCATTTCGTCGCTTGCCAAACAACGTAAGAAGGATTTTTTGTGTAAAATTGTTGCGGTGACGAAAAATGGATTATGAGAATCCTAAACGTACCTATTCATAGGTAGATCTCGGCCAGCCATCAACATCAATAGCAAAATTGAACATTCATGCCAAAAAGGTCCTTCTGTGCATCTGGTGGGACATGAAGGCTGTTTTACGAGTTTCTCCAACTAGATGAAATAGTTACTGCTGAGTGTTATAGTCTTCAGTTGAATAGTTTGGCTGACGAAATCAAAAAGCCTATTTACTGAACGAGCCGAAAGGTCATTTTGCTTGTATGACAAGACCGCATGTTACTCTTCGAACTCAGCAAATCATTTTTAACTTAGGCTACATAGTAAAAATATTTTATATTTGTGTTAAAAAAAAACGGTCCTTGTTAAAATTTTTGTGTGGAATTTTTAACATATCCGAGTGTTAATTTAATATAATGTGACTGTTATTTGAATATTTTATATTAAATTGATATTTTATATTTCTTAGTAAAAATAACATAATTTATGAATAAGTAAACAAACAACATAAAAATAATAGTAATTTGAAAACATAAATTCTAAAATAAATGAATCAAAGATGAGTGTACGTGTTAATTTAACATGTTATAATTGTTAATTTTTACTGAAGAAATATGTTTCCAAATTGTGTCAAAATGTTACATTTTTTATATAAATTTTTACATAATGTTTTGTGTAATTTTCTAACATATTCATTTTGTGTCGAATTAACATAATAATTTGAATAAACCGTTTGAGATACGTGAATTGTGTTAAATTTAATATAAATTTTCTAACAGTGTGGGTACGCAGCATATTCACCCGACTTAGCGCATTCGAATTATCACTTATTCCGATCGATGTTCTTTAGCTAGACAGTGCTTTCAAAATGTGAATTTTGATCAAAATACGGCAATTTTATTGTTTCTAACCAATGTCTATTTTTTGCAAAGGAATCCGAAATTTACCCGAGATGTGGCAAAAAATAATATTGTAGAAAATGAGGGCAAATATTTTAATGACTAACTTTAATAACTAAATATTATTGCATATAATTAGGACACCTGAAACAAATATGTACGAAAAAAGACTAAACTTTTATACATATCTAACAATAAATAAGTCAGCAAAAATTGTTTTCTTTTAACTGCATAAAAAATTGCCGAATAACGTGAGATAAATTATTATAGTTAGAATATATTATTATTTTTAAAATTAGCATTAATCGATTAAAAATTTCCAATAATTTTTTTTAAAGAATCATAAAAATACTAATATTAAAAAATTAAATTACATATGAAAATAAAATAAACTTTTGAAGATACAATTGTGAAGATATAGTTATGAAGATTAATGCTTGTCCAATTTTTAAATTCTTTTTCTGCCGAAAAAAAAAGAAGAATATCAAGAAGGCATTTCAAGCCAACATATTTTTTTCGCGTTTGTAAAGCTTCTCGTCCGTGCATTTATGTGGTCGTTTAGGAAAAGCTGCAGGGGTTCTGGAACGCGTTCGCGAGGATTAAAAACGTTGCTTCTCCTCGATAGCACCGAGCTTGCGGTTCACCGTCGCGACGCGAAGGGCCGCCGATTTCGAGGGCACAGCTTTTTTTCGATAAAAGCCCCGAGCTTAGTCCCGAGCTTAACGGATTTGCATTTGTTTGAGCCGCGCCCGTCGAAGCGCCGGTCGGACGAAAAACTGGACGCCGGGACGGGATTCGCGGGGATCGGAGCGTGAATTTCACTGGCACGTCGGATTATTCGGCGCGATGGCGACGAACGGAAGGAAGAGGCGGTCGATTATTATTTCAAGCAGCCTAATGCGCTGGAAACGTCAGCGGAGAAAAGAAGGGAAACAGAGCAGGGTGAATTCATTATTATCATAGGGCAAACTCCATGAGAATTAAAGAAATAATAATAAACGTCTATGAAAATATAATGCAAATTAAAATCTTAATTAAAATACTATAAGAGTATAAAGTAAAATATAGTCAGAATCAAAAATGCATAAAATTAATGAAAAAAAAGCTGCTGCCAGTTTAAAGACTCAAAAAAGCCAAAAAAGACTAAATAGATAATAGAAAATAAATTAGCATAATAAATGATAAAAATAAAAAATAGTTCCCAAAGGCGGGGAGAAACAACGGAAAATAATTCGAAAGTTTGAAAGTGACCTCGAAATCGTGGGCGTTTCGAGACGACGAGATCGGTGTGAGATAAAAGGTAAGATAAACGAGTCGTGATTCGATCGATACTAGGAGAGAAAACTTGTTTGACGCAAAACAATCTTTGTAACGAGCTAACAATCCCTGTTCTGAGGCTTACTAGAAGAGCGAAGCATATTTTCTTTTAGCAATATAATAATTCTAAGATGTTCAGAAAAAATAGTAAAAGAAAAGAATAAGATCAAGAAAATAATAATAAAAAAAAATAATGAGATCAAAATAAAAAACCTAGTAGTTTCAAATGTAATGTATTAAATATAAAAGCATATCTATGGTCTATCCAATAATTGGTGGAATAGATAGAAAAGAATAAAAAGATGAGAGCATTTTCATATTTTTAAATTTAAATTATTTGTTCTTGAATTTGCTTTTATCATCATTATGTAAAATTTAATTTTATCAATAACATGAGTTAAATTTTTTAAGTTTACTAAACATTACAAAAAATATAATTTGTTACAATATAGATATATATAAACAAATGTTAAAAAACATTAAATATTCATAATTTTATAATATACTTAATTATTTAATAACTATAATTATAACTATAATTATTTAATTAAACATATTAATATTCATTTATATATTTTAAGTTTATATTAACGTATGAAATGTTATAATTTTATAATGTGTATAATTTTAATGTATTAATGTTTACATATTAAAAGTATTTAATTAACTTGAATTTTTCTACTTCAAACTTTAGATAGAAATTGCTTTTTACGGACTTATGATTTAATAATGTGGCGATTTATACACTATTTCGAAATAAATCATTCGAATTTAATCTACACGGTAACAATTTTGCTGAAAATAATTTCATTATATCACCAAAATAATTATATACAACGCTTAAACATTGATGACAATGCTGCAAAAAGTTTTAACATTCTATTAACCAATTTGAGTGTTCCACATATTTTGATAGTTCAAAAACTATTTTCAGATCTATATCTAACTCAATTTTTAGATACTTCAATAAAACCGTTCTTTCCATGTATAAATAGATAAAATTTTTGATTCCTCAAATAATAAAATTTACGATGTGGTCATTGCAAATGATTTAACACTTAATATAAATATTCGATTGATCTTTTCTTTGCAGTTCCAGGGTTTAGAAAAAACGTGCTAGAATGAAATTCTTTATTCTGAAATGCTTAAATGTTTTTTAAATAGTCAATATTATATAGAAAATAATAAAATTTTAAGAACACAATGCCAATTTTCATAGAATCATTAAAAAATTGTTATAAAAAATTTTGTAAAATGCATATTTTTATTTTATAAAAAATTATTAATATAAAAAGTTAATTAATGAAAAAGTTAAAAAATGAGTAATTTAAATAAATAAATAAAATTAGCAAAAATATCAAAATTCATATAACGAATAGGCATTAGTTTTTAATTCGATAATTGCACCTTATCATAAGAAAATATAACGAATTATACATAAATTCGAAAATTTTTAAATATTGTTCTCAATTACATCAACATAATTATAATCGAATATAAAATAAAAGAAAGTGTTTGGAAATAAAAAAATTTTATGACTGCATCAGTAAATAGCATATCATTGGTGCCAACGGAATCATAATTGCGCTGTAACAATTTGCCATTGAAACGACTCCATCGTGTCAATAGAACAATTTCATTCGGATGTATAATGAAAGCATTTCAAGGACACTCAATTGTTTCGTCATGAGATAAGACCTAGTAAAAAGACCTAGAAGAGGTTTAGCATTTGAAGTTAATATTAGAATGCGAAAGACATAAAAATATTTGTAAAATATATAAATAATATCGAATATTCAAACTTTGCGTTACTATATATAAATAAATTTTGTTCATTTGAAATTTTTGTTTAATATATCTCGCAGTAAAAAAATAAAATATCATTTTATATAGTCTGTGAGATTAAACTTAGAACAGGATCGATTCTTATATTCTATAAAGATAGATTGCAGTTTACCGTTACAACCAATCTCTCGCGTACAGGTCTGTTATTAAGTTCCCCATTAAAAATCGAATAAGAACGGAACAGCGATGTTTCGTGTCGGTTTACTGTTGCTCGATTCTGTTGAATATAGAGTAAATTCTATCCCCCCCCCACCCCCTTCCCCAGAGGCAATGCGTATCAGTTACATGTGTCCTTTTAGAAGGCACTAGTGAAGCTTATGGAAGTTTACTAGCAGACATTAAAATAATATTCAAATACTACTTGAGGTTTCTCTGTAATTTCCAACTCAATCTGTCCAACTATGAATACCGAACCAACGGAGATAAAAAAGTTAATAAATAGACGCAATAAATAAGACGCAATGGGTGATTTACACGACGCTGTTTCTTTTTTTCATATTTCGTGAAAATATTTCTCGCAGGAGACGCGTCTTATTAACCTTCCTTCCTGAGCAACATTGCGTTGCCTTTCAGAACTTTTGCTACACGGGTCAGATGGCGCGAAACTTTTGAAACGAACATGACGGAGTACGAAATTTCTTACTCCAGCATCTTTCTTACGTACATACGTTCCACATAGATTACTTTTTCCCTCTTTTCTTTGACTTTGCGTCGCGCACAATCTATATGAAAACGGCTTTTGGCTCGCTTTCAACTCTTTCGCTCTATTTCTCTCCGTCTGCAGTTTTCTACCTCTAATTTCTCCCTCTTTCTCTCTTCTTTCAAGAAATACCTTTTATTTGTACATGCTACCGACATCGTTATGCATTTGTCATTATCGTTTCGCGTTTTCCAGTCTTTCGTGAATCTAGCGAAATAATTTCATTCTCTTTAGTCATATTCCCTGTTCTCTTTATCCGCAGCTTCACCAAATTATGCGCACAAATGATATGGCCTTAACAATGAGAATCTTGCGAGTAATGCTATTCGGAAAGAACAGTTTTGCTGAAATATCTAAAATTTTAGCTGAATTAGAAAAGTAATTTTGTTGAACTATCAAATGTTCAAGCTAGTTGCTAGAATATAAAAATTTTTTGCAGCATTATTTTTGCTCATTATTTTTAAAGTTCCAACAAAATTATTTTGATGGACCAACAAAATTACTTTCAGACCTGTATCCAGCAAAATTTTAGATCCCTCAGCAAAATCGTTCTTTCCGTGTACTAAGCTCAGAATTGTAACTGAATACTTAAGAAATGGCCGCGAATTACAGCGTGTTGTTGTTGAAAATTTTTCATCTTTTTCTCGTCGCCGAAACGATAAGTTTTTTTTTTTAAGGATAAAATGTAAAAATTAGTCCTTTTGTTTGTGCTAGTCTGGTCGATTTAAATCAAACGTACATAAATCTTGTTTCTATTCTTATTCTTCCTCTTAGAATAAGTTATCTTCTGCTGCATCTTTCTTCGGCTATTCACTGAACTCGAATCCATAGACTCGCCTAGGCCCAAATGACTGTACGAATAAAATGATAAATTAACGCGGACGAATGCAAGCGACACGCAACGCAACGACCGTAAAATAACGAGCCGACCATGAAGGCGAGTACTCGCACATTTCAAGTGTACGACGCAAATGCAATGCATCGTCGCGGCTATGCACTTGCATAATGTATGCTCTATCGAAGAGAGCACGACGTGTTTCCCGTATCCCGATTGTTCTAAGGTTCTTGTGCAGAAACGGTTCTTGTGCAGAAGCGGCTCGGGGAGAAAATGTTTCTTATTGCAGTACAGTTTAATGCCGGATACAACGCGCCGACGTCAATACGTGTGCTCGCGCAGATCGGTGATTCCGCAAAAAGCTTCCATCAGGTGTTTCCGGGAGATCGACCCAGTTCGTCGAACTTTTAATCGAATAGTGTTCATTCACCCGTAACTGTAATAAAGTTGACGACGGCGATCGAATACGTTTTCTTAATTTATTTTGTCATTTGTTTTTAAATAAAAAAACTTTGAGAGATTAGATTTAAAAAAATCAATGTCTTGATAATAAAAAGAAAGATTGAATAAAACATGTTACAGTAGAAAGTGATCTGAAGGTATAACAATAAATAATTTACAGTTATAGAAGAGTTGAAGAGAAAACATGGATATGCTCTTATAGAGAATCTGTATTAAGATAGTTCAGCCCTGTCAATTGTCTTATAATTATTAAATAAAAATTATTGAAAATATAAATACTAATTCATTCATTTACATATTCTCACTATGATGACTAGTTTATATTTCCTCCCCTCATTCCAATAGCAAGTAGCGCGACATGGCCAGTTACTTCTATTACTTCCCCTCGCTGTTCATGCTCCTGGAATACGTGAATTTGATGATTTTTGCATTATAATAACTTGAGAATAGAACGGTAAACCATCGATTTTTTGGTATATACATATTCGCAGTAGTAACCTCTGCAGCTATATTAATTTTTTTTCTTCAGAAAAAATTCCTAGAACAATTTTTCTACAAATCAATTAAAACGTCCGCTTTTCTGAAATCACATGTTAAAAATGAAATTTCATTGCTCCATATCTCGTATTTGAGACGGTAAAAAGTTTTTCAAACTTTCACGATTAAAGCTTCGTGGAGTATTTAAAGTGCATATAAAATTTTATAACATTTCCAAGAAAACTGATTTTTGCATGAACTATCTTAAGATATAATATTAACATAGATAACAAAATAAAAAGTTCAATTTTCATAAAATAAAAAGGTAAAAAACTCCATGTCATTTCCATAATACCTGACTTGTTACCCCGTTGTTGCATTTTTCTTTTAGTCTCGATCTATTTTATATCCAAATTTTCAAAACACTTTAATAAGTAAATTTTTAAAAATTCAGATACACTATTCGAGGTATACAAAAATACACATACACACACACACATATAAATGTATAAAACATGTATAAAAAAGAAAAGTGCCAATATTTTATGATTGTTCATAAATGCACGTGAGCTGATTTGATCTTTCCAAGCCAGACATTATTACAAAATTAAACGCGATATATGCTTGCTGCTGAAAACTAAATTAGAAATAACTTTTACAGATAAAAAAATCGGTTTATAAATTTAATCAGGTGAACGTCTTCATAACGTCAATCTATATTTTAAATGATACTTTACGGATATTAATGATACATTTAAATTATTTTTAAAAGCTATTAAGAAGAGAATAATTACATTATATACAATCAATTATAGTTCTTTTCTTTTACCGAATATGTCATTTTTGATTAAAGAAAATTAAAACTGAAAATATAAATTAGAAAAAGATATCTTCTTTGTCGAAAAATAAACAAAAAAAACCCAGAAATTTGCTCTAGCAAAAATAAAACAATCAAATAAAAATACAATATATAAATGCAAAGTATTAAATATTGCCAACTTAACCCTTAGCTGCTACACTTCGGGCGCCACCAGTAGCAGGTACACTAGGGCGTTTTTGACCCCAACCAAATAATCATCTATTCTGAATAAACTATTTGGTTTTTTAAGTTGGAAAAAATCACAGTTGGTCTTTGACTATCATTTTATAAGATAATATATGTGGCTTGCGAAAAAATTTCGATTTTATTTGTTAAAAAAAAAAATATAATTTGGAACAAAAATTGAAAAAAATCCTTAAAAATTAGAAAATCCTTAAAAAATTGGCCTTGATGCGAACGACCCCAGTGTGCCAGCTAAGAGTTAAATAAACGCATATATAATAAAGGGTAAAATAAAAAATATATGAAAAAAATATCTGAATAATATTTGAATACATGTAGTATTAAATACTGTAACACTCTTAGATATAACACTCTTTAAAAAAAAGTCACTCGTCCTGCCCAAAAATTTGAGCAACTGAAAAATCTTCTGTAGAAAGAAACTGTAATCTTGAATTTTACGATATTATCTTTTTGAGAATCACACGGTATTCTCAGACCTCGCTCTCTCTCTCGATTCCTTTTTTTTTTTAATCTTCGATACTCGGGAGAAGTTTATCACAGCGATTTGTATCTCGGCACGATTGCGCGCTTCGTCGTCCAGCAATTACTATTCCACGCCCCAGTAAATCTAGTATACGGTATTCCGCAATGTTATTTCTAACTGTTCCCAGGCGCGAAAGTGAGGCTGCACTCGAACGGAAAAAAAGGAGAAAAAGTAGAGCGGCGAAGAGTAATTTTCTCGGAAAACGAACGAAAACTACCGAATTCTTTAGCATGTCAAAAATCTCATATTCTGAGCTTCCCTGCGTTCAATTCAATTTTCCTCGATGTCGCGTGTCGTAGGAACAACGATGCTTTCATCTCCCATAAATTATGATCGAAAAAAAAACAAGAATATCGGATTTCAATCGGGCTTCAATAGGGGCTTCAATCGCGACGATTAGATCCGATCGATCCACTTCGACGTCGATGATGTTGGCTTCTCAAAGTGTATACATGTTGTCTTAGGAAGCCTGTATAACGATAGTACTAGAAGCGATACTTTCTATCAAATTTTTTGTTTCAACAACTTACCCTTTAATGTCAAGTGGCTTGGAAAAACTGGAATTGATATCTACATGCTATTCTATTAAAAATTAATTTTAATAAACTAAACTTTCAAAAGCTATTTAAGATAATAAGATTATTCTTTATTTAAGTGGATTTGATACATCAACAGAATAAATAGAAAACTTGTTAAAAAATTTAATCCCAAAAATTCAGAAAAAAATGACATATGAGAAAGACAACAAATAAAAATTCAATAGAAAATAATTTTTTGCATTATATCAGATTTTCGAAATCTTCTATAAATAGAATAAGTCAGAAGTGTCACAAGCAGGGCTGGAAAAATCATGATTTAAAAAACAAATAAAAAAATCGGATTTTTTAAATTTAAATCGGATTTTTTAAATTTAAATCAGATTTTTTTTATTTAAATTAGATTTATTGTTCGAGTTAATTATTTTTAGTACTAAGAAAATAATTAAATTTTATTACAAAATAATAAACGTGTTATATTTTTTACTAAGCTTACTAAACTTTAATTTATTGTAAATAATCAGTGATTTCAAACATTATAGGATTCAAAATAATCAAATAAAAATCGTTAATTTTAAATTAATTTTTATCAACTCTTATGAATAAAATAAAACTTATTTTTTAATGAATATATTTGAATACTTAAATTTGTCAGGGTTACCACAGAAAATCAATTTTGAAATTCCCTGACTTTTCCAGGTTTTCCAAACAATAGTGAAGAATTTTCCATGACTATAAGTAATCTTAAATTTTAACGTTTAAAAGCAGGGATTGCAGAAAAGGTAACTTAAACTATGATTTTTACTTAAATTTTCATTTGCTTCTGTTTGTCCTTCTTTYTTTGTTTCTTCGAGAGCTTCTTTGTATAATGATCTTGCATTTCGTACTTTGAGAATCATTTGCTTATCAATTATTACATTATTTAAACCACCTAATGCTTGTATTGCATCATAAATTTGTCTCTGAGCAACTAAAGATTTAGCAAGCTGGTTCTCAACAATAACTTCTTTATTGATAAAAAATAGGCGATAACCAATAAACTTTTATGCTTGGTTTCTATGTATACGTTGCCATACGTTAACGCGCGCGTTTAAAAAAAGAATCTGATTGGGGTAACCTATAGAAACGCGCGTCAACACATGCATGGAAAAATTAATTACTCTTTAGAATAAGAAATTAAGTACTCTTTAGAATAAGAACATTTTAAGGAAATTGAGCAAAGTTCAAAATTCCAGACTCTTTTATATTTTTCCCTGCCTTTTCCAGGTTTTCCCTGACTATTTCAAAATTCCCTGACTTTTCCAGGTTTTCCAGGTTTTCCAGACTTGTGGCAACCCTGTTTGTATACATAATTTGTTATTCACGGAGCTGAACGTATACACTTAATAAATATAAAATAAATATAAAAACTAACTTAGCTGTCTTTTCGTTTCCTAACGCATTTTAAAAAACAAGAATCAAAAAAAGAAACAAAGAAGTCACAGTAGCAATCTCGGAGCCATCAATATATAATTATATACAAAATATGTCCATACATGTTCATATACCCTTTTTTTTTTTGTAAAATTACTGCACAGCACAGCCAGTATTGGGCATAATTAAATCATAATGAAAATTAACAATTAAAATTTTAATCAAATTCGCGATTTTACCAAAAAAATCATTTGATTTATATTGCGATTTGAATCACTGATTTTAATCAATTGATTTAAATCATTCCAGCCCTGATAACAAGTATTTCATTATTGCTGATATCCCGGAATAAATTAGTAAAATAGAAGTCTACACTTCATATATTTATGCTGTCTATATATATTCATGTTATTGAAAGTATCCGGTTTTCTTTCTTTTGTAAAATTACTGCACAGCAAAGCCAGTATTGGACATAATTAAATCATAATGAAAATTAACAATTAAAATTTTAATCAAATTCGCGATTTAAATCAAATGATTTTTTTACCAAAAAATCATTTGATTTATATCGCGATTTAAATCACTGATTTTAATCAATTGATTTAAATCATACCAGCCTTGATCACAAGTACTTCATTACGGCTGATATCCCGGAATAAATTAGTAAAATAGAAGTCTACACTTTATATATCCATGCTATCTATATATATTCATGTTATTGAAGCATCCGGTTTTAGGGGAGCATTTGCAGTTGCATCATGTTATACATTTCGCCGATTGTTATTTAAGTTAAAATAATCGTATAAAAATCAAAATTGTGATATGTCAATAATATTATATTTTATTTTAATATAACTAATATTTTTAAAAAAATTCATAATTCTTATAATTAATATTTTTAAAGTACAATATAGGTCACTTTGCAAAATTAATTAAATTCGCAAAATTTAATAAAACAAATAATATTACGCATTAGATTTGTAATATTAAGTAAATTAAAAAAAAACTATTTAAGTGCAAATAAAAAGTTAGAAACAAAAGTTGTTTTACTTAATCATTAAAATCTATCATGCTTAAAAATGCGAGTTATAAATCGTATGTCAGTAACTTAAATTTTCTCCGTTAATAAAAAATATATTTTAATAGATAGCACTGTTTTCATTGTCGCGAACAAATACATGGATTGTTTTCTGCAATACGGAAATTCGAATTCTCTGAAATCTTACCGGTTTCAATCCCTAATAAAATCATCCCGAGAGAACTTTATTTCATATTGCCGCGAAACAATCTAATGCTTTAAATATTATTACTTATAATATTTCCTCTAGTGTGAACAATAATTATAAGCTTACTGCGAAACAGTTATACTTCTGTTCTATGCTTCCTTGTACCTAACAAAATTTAGCATGAATTACAAAGTTACGAATGTAAATTATTAAATATGAATATAATGGGGTGATGTTGGAATATGTAATAACTTCTAAAAATTAAAATTAATATATTTCAAAAATTCACTTATACTATCTTCAAAACAAAAAACTCATGTGCAAATAAATGAAAATTCGCATGCATTCGACATCTAACTTATTTGCGCGTCTTTGGCCTATTCACGTATACACATACACGCGCGCGCAAGGCCTCTTCCATTCTCTATGTCTATCCCAATCGATTGAACTTCTATCTTCCATAACAATCGAGTACGAGTGATTTTTTCACGCAGGACTGTTCCGTTTTCCGGACAGAGAGGAAAAAATCCCGCGAAACTGCATCACATTTACACTATCTACGAGTCGCGAGTTTTTTTTTACCATGGAAAACTTTTTAATTGCGAGGCTCATCCCGATGGTCGAGGCGAGAGGAGGCCATCCAATTTGAGCGAATGGGTTTTTCTCGAAAGCTTTCCCTTCATCGCCCCTCTGTGTCGACCCTTTTGCCGCGATTCTTTTGTAACGTAAAAATTGAATCCACATAGCTATGGTATATTCACGGACGTGAACATGTGTTCGTGCATGTCGTGCACACATGACAGAATTCGGAGAAGAAACCAACTGTCCCTTCCCGCTTTTTTCCTTTCTTCATTCACTTTTCCTCTTTTTTTTTCATTTACATTTAGTTCATTTACATTTATTCTTTTCTTTTTTAAAATAACTGCAGCTGCCATTGTCATTGACAATTTTTGCGAGTGCTAGAAGAGTACAGAAATCACGATTAATCTATTAAATTTAAAAAATCTGACAGTATTTAAATATATATGCAGAAATTTCAAAGTTTTTTCTCTTTTTGAACATCACTTTCATATAAAATAATAATTTATGCGGATATAAATATATATAAGTAATACGCAAATACTACAATATCTTACATTAATATAAAAAATTTTTAATTATAAGTGACAAATCTTTTTAAGTCTAGCTAAACCATGAAAAACAAAGATATATATATATATATATATATATATATATATATATATATATATATATGTGTGTGTATATATTCGAGAAAATACAACTGTCAAGTTTTAGAATGGATGTTTCGTTATTGTAATTTTTTTAATACATTTTTTCCTGACGTAGCTTAATTGTAAGATATACAGAGACTTAACACGATCTTCGATCAGTCAGGTGAACACACACGCATCCGGTGAATTTGTCCATTTCCGTTCCATCGGAACGGAATCTTGCGGTTATCCGTTCGAATAAGACATAAAGGAAGAGGAACAGGAAGAGGAGGAGGCTCGAGAGTCGACCAGAGTAGAATGACGCGAAAGAAAAAAGGGAAAATAAGAATAAAAGACGAACGCGTTGTCCCACGGTAGCTCGTCGTCGGCTAGACCAAACAAACAATCTTTATCTTCTTTATGGTCGCCCGCTTATCTCCGTCCGGCGACTAACTCTCAGCAGGTTCCACGCCTTTTTCTCGCCTTCCTACGCAAAGAAATCCTTTGTGTTCCGGCATACGTTCTCACGACGAAGGAAAAGTTTCACGAGAGAGGACGAAAGGAGAGGAGAGAAAGAAAGAGAGAAAGAGAGAGAGAGAGAAAGCAAGAGAGAAAGCGAGACAAAATGCAGAAAATTTGAATAAATCTCGCGCCGCGTCGTGAATATCATTCGCTAGACTTTGCGGAATGTTCCGCATCTTTAAGCGGGCACTGAAAACAGTTCTCTAAGTACCGTTCCGATAAAGTTTTGAGAAAGCTGTGCCGATGCACCTCGCGCAAAATCCAAGCAAGCTTCGTTATAATCGTTCAGAAACCTTTGGCGTTCTTTACGAGAGAAAGAGAGAGAGAGAGAGAGAGAGAGAGAGAGAGAGAGAGGGTAGAAAGAGAGAGAGAGAGAGAGAAAAGGAGAGAGAAATCTCACATCGTTTAGCCGATATCGAAGATAAATGATTGCGATAATATGAAAAATGAATGGTTTATTTTGTAAATAACTGTCTCAAATTTGTAACAATAAATCAAAGAATTGAGATAAATATGTTCAATCAAATATTTTTTATATCCTCTATCTTTATCTTCAGAATAATTCAATCTAATCTTTCTTAAAATTCTTATTTTTCATGTTTACACGTCAGATATGTACTGTTTTATATATATAATTTATTGTGTCTTTTGATTTTAGATATGAAAAATATCTAAAATGTTGAAAATGTGAAATTTATATCGACACATGTCGAGAAATAGTCGCGAAACTTCCTGACAAACTGAGATCGAGCGCCGGCGACGTACAAATGACGATAAATTGTTCAATTCACTAATACTGCTTTCTCGCAAGACGGGAGAAAAGTCAATTTACTCTGAAAACTCTGACAGATACTTCAGATACAAAAGAAATGATATCGATATTTTCTCTGCTCGTCGACGAATGTTTACGTTACGAATTTGGATTACCAACTAAACAAAAATTGCCAAGGCACATTTTTAATTCGTGAATTATATATGCGAAAAAAAAATGATATTTGTGATATAAAAAATATACTTGTGATAACAAGTGACATAAAAATAAATTATACAATAAAGATTCCTAACAATGAAAACTCTTTAAAGTTTAATATATTTCGATAATTTTAAATAATTTTAAATGTTGATAAATTCGTATTTTACCTTTTGTTACAAATGTGATATCTCTTTTTTAATAAAATATTGTAATCGTCTTAATTTAATTATCAAAGTCAAAATTAAATTGCTCGTCTAAAATCATTGGTATCATAAAATCAAAATCTAAAACAAAGATGTGAATTAAATATGGATTAGAAAACCACGATAAAGTAAGATATATAATACTCTATATTTTAAAATATTCGATTCTTGTATATGTTGTGTAGGATTAATTTTGTTCTGTGCTCATACAAACTAAAGTATACTACACGGAAAGAACGGTTTTACTGAAATATCTAAAAATTTAACTAGATACAGATCTGAAAATAATTTTATTGAATTATCAAAATAATTATGTAAGACGTTCAAACTGATTATTAGAATGTTAAAATATTTTGCGACATTATCAAAACATTGTTTAAGCGTTCTACATAATTATTTTGATGGACGAACAAAATTATACAGATCTGTATCCAGCTTTTAGATACTTCAGTATTTATAAATTTTTAGATACTTCAGTAAAATTATTCTTTCCATGTAAATATAAGAATTAACAGATAATATTTTATGTATATCTATTATTTAGCTATGTTCAATTAATTTCACCATAATGACAAAGATATAGGTCATAATTAATCATATTTTTTAAATATTATATTTTATCATCACAGTGAAAATAATTTAACAAAGTTAAACAACAAGCGTGTCCACCTAATTTAATATCGAGTCCATTTCGCCCTCTTTCGAGGGATGACTTCGCAATATGACTATATAGGGAGAAACGTTCCTCGCGATCGCTTATTGAGACGAGCATGAATCGTGAAATTCCAAAGTCGCGTGTATCCGTGCGGAATCAATTCGCCAGAGGAATTTTTCGCCGGAAGAATGCACAGAGCCATCTAAATTTCATATGCGGATTTTTTAAATCAATTTGGACCACCTTTTTTACGACAAAAATTGAAATACCAATCTCTGTGTTATAAAGAATTTAGAAATTTTTTCAAGATTAAAGTTTCATGCATATTTCGGCAGCATTATCCGAGCAAATTTTCAAAAAGGAAGATTCGATTTCAAATTCGAAGAATTGATACGCGAGAGCAATCCGATATATACGTACGTCAGGAAAAGCGGTCAGCAAAACCGAGAGCTCATCGGCGTTTTGTATAAGTTTCGGTTAACCGCTGACGAACGATCGGCAGCGATCAATCGCGAAGAGATAGCCTCGGTGGTCGCGGACGGGAATGATGCAGCGTACACGAAAGAGCCGCATTTTCGTCGCGTTCCTGCCTGTGACGCACGGAAAAAGTCGTGGAATGTGATTGCCATTGGCTGCGCGCAATAAAATCGCTCCGCAGCAAGGCGATCATACGCTAATAAATTATGGAATCCGCCACGCCGGTCAACGAAGCGTGCGGATCCGGGAAAAGGCTTCATCCGGCATTTGCAGTCTCATTAGAGTTTAATTACGACAGTTGGGATCTCGGACAACCATAAAAACGAATAAAAATTCGATCGCTTTCCCGGAAAATAATAAACCCGTCTACCATGAACCGATAATCAAATTGGTTCATGCGCAACTTTCCTATATTTTGCCATAAAATCACAGATATTAAATATACAGAGTTAAATATACGGTTAAATATACAGACTTTATCCACTTTATCACTGCGAATCACAAGGTACATTTTAATTGTAACATAATGCTAATTCCGCGATTACGTAAATAAAACAATATTCTGATGAGTGTTTCCGCATTAATGCAAATAACAGTTTAAATGCAATATTACGCGTGTAATTTAGCAAATTGTATAGAACGGATAAATATACCATTTTCAGAGACAGACTCTGGTAAAATTAACACATTTGTTCGTATTTAGAATTTGTCATGAATATACGGTAAGAAACGTTTCGTATCTGTGTTAAAACCAGATCCCTGTTAAAATTTTTATTTAAAATTTTTAACATATCCGACTTGTTAGTAACATAATGGGACTATGTTATTTAAATATTTTGCGTTAAATTGATATTTAATATTTCTTAAATGTATTAAAATAACATAGTTTATAATTAAGTACACAAATAACATAAAATAAAATATTTTAAAACTTAAATTCAAAAATAAATGAATAAAATGTACGTATTAATTTAATATATTATAAATGTTAATTTTACTGAAAAAAATATGCTTTCACAATTTGCTTGTGTCAACACATTTCTTGTGATAATTTTTTACATAATGTTTGTGTTACTTTTTGACATATTCTTGTGTTAGACACAAAAATTTAACACAAAAATTTGAGTGGACCATTTGGGACACGTGAAATCTATTAAATTTAACAAATTTTCCAACTGTGTAATAAGTTATTTCGCGATTTTCCTGTAGAAAAATGAGAAGCATCGACACAGCCTACACGAGCGGACGCTACGGAAAAAGATTGTTCTCGCATTCGCATTCGCAAATGACGCGATTCCCATGTGAAAGGAGCATATGGCGTTTTGTACAAGGCCAGCGTTCTCCTGCGTCTTGGCTTCTTTGAGCTTTTCGATGCCACCTGTTACGTAAATGCGAACGAGTGACAAAGAGAACTGAGCTTCCTGCGAGACGCGGCCGATTGATTCGTGCCGTAATAATCAAGGAGGACGAATCGCGTCCTTCTTGCAACGGGAGGTGGTCTTCCCATCTGACGGCCATTCAGCCGCTCGACAACCACGAATGCGCCACCGTGTGGTTATAACAATTCCGGCTAGCGATGGCACTGATACCCTCGCGACGCCGAGTACCATACATACGAAGTATCTTCCGCAAGTTATTGTTGGCCAGCAGTAGCCATACTGCAAGATATCAATTCATTTAAACGAGCTATCAATCCACTACATCGGAGAGAATAAACGAAGTAACGAGAAATTTTAACGAAGCGGCGAATAACAACACGTATATAGTTGTGAATTTCTTTTGGCGCAAGATAAATCAACTCGTTTGCTAAATCTAAGATTTTTCACGACTAAAGTTGAAACTCTGCTCTACGTAAATTCGTTGATAAATTAGAAAGATTTAAAGTTTTAAGAAAGTTGCGCCTAATAAAAGCCCCATTGAATAATATATGTACATATATCCAAAATCATGATAAATCTTAAAAAGTACTTGTCATAAATCTTGAAATGTTTCGCTGAATGTCGCGCTTCCTTACAACGAAAATATTCTATTTTTCTCCGGATAACGAGCAGGATGTCGAGTGACATGTCCGAGATTACGTACATGTCGGCGGAGCGGTAGCAGTTAAATTAAGCTGTTCAAAATGACTCACCGTTGATATGCATTTGTGGCTCGGCGAAATAAACTCCAGGCCCCGCTGTCCCTCGCCGCTGAAGCATCTCTGTATATTGCTCATGAACTTGCGACGAATCGCCTTGAGCGAGTACACGCACAGAGCCGAGTGCGGTCGCGGCACGTCACTGTTGGGCCCGTCGCTCTCGGCGAACACAGCGAACAGCACGTCGTCCTGAGCGGTGATGCCCAGGTCGCCGGCGAGTACCGAGCCGGCCTTGCCGACGTAAGCAGCTTGCACCAAGTTGTAGATACGCTCGTCGCTAGTGCAGTTAATCGGTATCTCCGTATACGAATAATAATGCTCGTCGTCCTGGCACACGCGGACCAATTTCGATAGATAGATCGGCGTTTCCGTGTTTTTCATTTGCGTGGTAAGGAAGTAACTAAACCCGCCGCTGCTGAAGCCGTAGATGTAGTTGATGGGGTAACGTTCACGCGACAGAGAGTTAACGTACATTCGCGTACCGGTCGTAACTGCCGCTTCCGCGATGTTCAGCATCTTGTCCTTGTCGAGAGAACGCGAGCTCACCGCCGGCACTTCCGAACGATAAGGCGAATTGCCCGTGAACGTCACACCAACGTACATAACTTGGGAGACCGGTGGATTTGGCGGACCGGGTGCGATAAACGCGACCGTTGAGGCGGTGGCGTTGTTTGCCACCACCGCCTCTTTCACTTCCTGCACCACGTCCGATATGTTGTGCAGATTGCGCACCGTGCACATGCCTTGGAACAGGCTGCCGCAGGAGATGAGCCGCGTGGTGGTGTAATCGATCACCAGAGCCTTGTTCACGTTGTCGACTAGTCGCTTTTGTGCCTCACGAGGACAGTCTAGCATCGAGCACGCTGTGGAATCGCCCTTCGGTCCGGTGACCTCCTTTACGACGAGTAGCAGGTCCGGCGACAGCTGATAGAGACGATTAACTGCGCCTACGTACACCCGGCCGGTATTCTTGTCCACTACCAGATGGTTCATGCGTTCCACTTCCGGGTCATGGAATTTATGCACTATATCAGCCGGCAACGAGCGCGTAGTCGGCAACGATAGCGATAGTGAGAGGATCAGAATCAGCGACAGCGGGGGGCGACACCAACATCGTCGACGCGGCCGCGACGACACCACTGATCGCGCCACCCTCATCGTCCCCGTCGTTGTTATCGGGAAGACTGACAACATGCCTACTCTACTTCCACACTACGGACTCCGTCGCGCCTTCCTCCACCACCACCTCCTCCCCCTCCTCCTCCTCCTCTTTCGCGCTGTCCAGCGATTGTGGCGGAGGTGGCCTCTTCCTTGAGCCTCTCCCAGGCCTGCAAAAAAATAATCAAAATGGAAAATTAATATACGATATAGCGTACTTGAGATGCTAAACCGCAAGGAAATATATAACGAGTAATAAATTTTTCAAATTTTAAAAAATTATGTATTTAAAAAAAAACTCCTTCTCACGTATTTACCTCTCTTATTTACATACATAAAAAATTATTTAAAAAAGAATATCTTTCATATATAATGTTTAACAAAATTACTTTTCTTAGACATTTTACATACTCACTTTATTGTATATATCATATTTATATTTATTTATATAATGCCAAATTCTTTCTTTGTTCAATAAAATTCGATAAAACTTATTAAATTTATGGAAAAAAAATAATTTTGGTGTATCTATTCACATCTATAATTTATAAATAGATCAAACTTATTACATACGATAATTTTGTTTTATTTCTTTTAGTATTCGACTTCTCCAACTGATCGCTTCTGAAAAATTATAAATTTCTTTTAATTTATTCTTCCATAGATGTTCAACTGCTATCGTAACTATTGTAACTATTCCGTAGTATTAAGAAACGAGACATTACACGCAAAAGTGACAGTAATCACCATGCATAATTGTAAGAAATATCTTTTTAGATTCAAGGTGAGAGCACCTCTTGCACGCAACGTAATCTACTTTCGATCGAAGGGAAAGGTGCAATTAGTTCAACGACATGGAACAATTATTGCCGAGGGCGCACGATAACAATCAAGCATATACGCGCAACGTGCGTTAAAAACTGCGCTTCCAGAAGTTGTATTAAAAATATCTTAAATGACGTCTATTATTAGACTGATACAGTCACTGCAGCATAATCAAATAAAAAAATAGCTATAAATTTACTGCTGTTACTGCTAATTTGTTTTACCAATTTTATTGTTTCAACCGATTTTTGATAAAAATAGTAGCTATATAATTTAAATCAGGATAATCACAGAAAAAAATCAAAAAGATAAAAATACAAGACTTGCTTTTAAAATGATCTGGCCCCGAATTTATTATTCATAGTTTAATTTAACAAAACAGATCAAGAATTTAGCGATATTACGTAAAGTATATAAATAATTGCTAATTTTAGTATTAAAACGTTTCTTGACTTTATTATTTCTTTTTTTAAGACAATTAATCGGACAAACATAAATTAATGACATAAAAAATAAGTGAAAGAGAAAGAAAACTGAAAATCAATAAAAAAAAATAAAAATAACTGTAATATAGAAAAGTAAAATATATTAAAATATATTAAATAATCGTTTTAATAACAAATCGTTTTAATAACAATATACAGAATGGGCAATGTTAGCATTCTTAATAATAATGTTATATTAATTTAATGTTAATTTGCTATTTTTTAACGTTAATTTTCTAATCTAAGCTAAATATTAAATTAATAAATTTAATTTTTAAATTATAAATAACAAAAAGTAATGTCATTGACATGTGAATTTCTCAAAGTAATGATACATAGATAAAAACTCAGTTGCAAATATTAAGATAAATTCAAACATTAAGACTTCCAATAGAAAATCAAAACAATAAATCATAGAATCACAAAATATCATAGAATTTGGCTTAGATAATTCTTCCAAACCTATTGATATAAACAAATAGGCTAATAAAGATAAGAGAAATGCAAACCAAATAATAAACCATTAAATTTCTATCCATGTTTCTTTGATTTATCAAGAATTAAATAAATAAATCATCATGTTTTTTTTAAAAATGCCATCTTATTAATAGAAATACGTCCAAAATGTGTTATTTATCTATTCTATAATATATCATATTACTTATTCTATATATCAATATTCAACAGAAATACAAGTACATTTTCTAAAGCACATTTTATATAAAAATTTTATAAAATTTGAATATTCAGTATACTTATATTAGATATTAGGGCATTGTTTTATATATCTAGGCTGCGTTTGGGGAGACATTGTAGTGTACGTATTATAGATTTTCAGCGCTAAATTGCGTTAATAGCGTCTCCTCGAACGCAGCCTAGATATGTAAAAAATGCATATGTAAATGTAGAAGAAATTCAACTAGTTGTGATATTAATTTAAATAATAAGTAATTAAGAACAACATTATTAACAACTAATTAGTGCTTGTTGAAAAGTTGATGTTTAATTCGCCAATCGTGCCAGTTCGTTCATTAATTCCGACTCATTGTCCATTAAAATATCAAGATTGTTTTTGTTATTTAATATATTGTTTTCAAAATCCATTGAGATCTCTGCTGTATCCATATCCAGAATTGAATCTGCAGCTGTATATATGAAGTAATAGATTAAAAAATTGGAATATATACTTGTGTTATTACTACTACAAAGTTAAATTTCAATAGATTCAAATATATATATAAAACACTTATAAAATATACTTTTAATATAAGATTCAAATTTTTATAATCTTTACAATAAACAAGTACTGAATATCCAATTTTTTATGTTTGGTGTATATAAGTGAATATATATGAGCGATTGAAAGATGATAAAACATAAATATTCGTAACATAGTGCTGCCATCCAGTCATCGGACAAAAAAAAATAACTGCTTTTGACAGAAAAAAATAATGCCTTTCATGCATTAAAATTAAAAGTGACATTTTTTAGAGTAATTAAAGCCATTTTTGAAGAGTAATTAGAACTAAATTTTCAGAATAATTAAGGCCATTTAAACAAGAAGAAACATTTATTTTTAGTTTTCCGGATTTATTTGTGGATAACCTAACATATAACAAATTCTTTTTATAACATGATTTGAAGGTTTATAATAAAAAAAGAACAGAGATTTAAACGATACAATATGACACCCTTTTATTTTGTTTGAGTCTTTATTTTATCATATTTAATAAATATACTTAATAAATATAGTGCCTTTAAAAAAATATTAAAAAAATAAACATTATCCTGTAGATAAAAACAAAAAAATAAATACACATTAATCAAATAAAAAAATAAATATTTTTAAAGATGTAACAATATTGTTCTTTGAATATGGGAAAATTATCGTTTTCAACGGTCATATCGTCTTTTAGTTTCACATCTATTATAACTTATAAGTGAATGAATAGCAATTGTTAGACGAGATAATAAAAATATGAACGAAACATTTATGTTTTACAGATTTCATGTCAGTTCAAGAAAAAAAGTATAATTATAATAACTCATTTTAAACAATAGACTTATGAAAAAGAAAAGTGATTTAAGTGACTAGATGGCAGCGCTATGATAATAATATTTACCATTGTTTTTTTGATAATCTTTAGCTTGCGAATGTATCCAATCTAATGAGAAGTTAGCAGCGTTATTTTCTTCAGTTACTGATCGATTAATTTTTATATTCCCCTCAATTGTGTTATTTCCCTCAATATTTTTTTGAGTTCTTTCATTTATGTCATGTTCGAAAAAGTGGTCAGTTAAGACAGGTACATCTTCACAAAATATGCTAAACATTTTATGGCAAATCTTGCATTGTAATTTATAAGATGATGTGTGCAATATGAAATGTCCCGATACCCACAAATGTTTAAATTTTTGCAGTATTTCATCTATTATTGGTGAATGTTCATTCATCAGATGTCGCTTTAAACAGCTCACTTTATATCCCGACAGATAGATATTATTACAAATCTTACATCTTAAAGTATATCTTCCTTCTTCTGTGAAATATTGCCATATCAAGCTTCGATGATGTTTCTCTTCATCATGAAATATTTCATGAGCACGAAATAAGTGTGCTTTCATTAGTCTTATACATTTATCAGAATAAACTTTAAGACAAATATTGCATTGTATCTTATTTTTTGATGTACTACAATATTGCCATATCCAATTCCTTCGCTTTCCCACCATGTCCACACAGTATCTTAAAGTGTGTATTACTAAATAGGACATAACATCTATGCCATAAAAGAATATTCGGCGAAGGTCAAAGAGCGACAAATCATTGTTAGAATGTAAATATTGATATGTAAGCTATATTCCAAAGTTCATTGTCAGCGTTGAAAATTTAACGCACGTAACTATAGATTTTTAGCGCTAACTATCTAGTAAATTTTGGAACACAGCTAGACACGCACAGAATTTGAATTTGTCACCTTTGTTAAGCTAGCACCCAATCACAAAAGATTGAAATAGCACCTATGTCAAAACATCAAACACTCACTTGTTTAATCATGCTCTATTCCCAATTTTTGTGCTTGAACGATTTAACAGGAAATCGCGATTAAAATGAGAGTGATATATCTTCTAAATTTAAATTATTACAGATACATCAATTCTGTTATTCTCTTATATTCTGTTGTGTTTGAAAGCACATAAAAAACATTTAATTCTATCGTAACTTTTTATCTTTATATATAATTTGATAAGGAGAGTGTTAAGTTTTTTTTATATTAAGCTAGCATCCCTCTTTTCAATCTAGACTCAAAAATTATGAAATATTTATTATTTAAAATGTTATTTATGAAAATGTGGCAACACTGCATAATAGATCGAAGAAAAACAAGGGTGATATGTGGCCTTCTTACAAAAATAGATTAAAAAAATTGATTTTTTAAAAATAGCGTGTTTGGTTACAAAGGTTATATGTTTACAAAAAACATTACAAAATGTATGCAAATATACGTATGTAAATGTATATACACATAATTTCTTCCGCATATAAAATCGCTCCAGACAGACATCTTAATATAAAAAAAACACAAGAGTATAGTATACTCAATTTCCAACAAAGTCTTTAAATAATTTTTACATCAGATAATGAGTATAAAATTATAGCTACAGAAATAACCTTGTCATTTCACATTGTTAAACATTACTCACAGATATTCTGATTGTAATAATTGACAACATTTTTATTTAAAGATTAAAATATCACAAAAAAAATGTCCTGTGCTCGTATAAAAACAGAAGTCATAATAAAAGTACTGGCGCTGACAATATACTGGCGAATACTTTTCAGTGAAAGAATTCCTTAAAGATTTGAATCAGAATTCAGCGGCTTTCAGCATTGGAACAAATGGCTCCAATTTAATGACTAGATTGGAAAAATTGTTTCTAATCATCATCTAATACTTCAATAAGGACCGATTAAGGATTGATTACATTTTTGTTAAATTTTTAAAATCTAAAAAACGAAACATCTGAAACAATTGCAGAATACAAAAGATTAAGTACAATTATTGAGTACAAAATCGATACCAAATGTGTAGAATATTCAGCAGATAACACTAATATCAATTTTGAGGAATGCGAACAAAGTAGAAAAATAATGTTTAGCGTCTCAAGAATATTTTGAAGGAAAATATATTTGGTGCTAGATGCCTTGTCTACGTTATGAACAATTGTGTTCATTTGTCTTAGACTTTTGTCAATTGATGTTGAGTCTAAAATTCATAAGATTTACTTTTCCATACACAGTTAGAATTGAAGAACTGAAAGAGTTCTGTAAATTTTCTGAAATAAACTATCAAAAATTATTGATGTTTTCGAAGACGGTTGTCACTTTTTCCTGCTATTGAAAATATTTTAAAAATTTATCTAGCATTAAAATTCTACTTTCTGTTGCAAAATAGAAAAAAATCACCAGTTATTTTGATAAATTTCTTCGAAAATCGAATTAACGAGGTTTTCTTGTGATTTGTAGTCTTATGTCTGTATTTCGTTCAGAATTACATTGTTGGAAAAACAGAAAAGCAGCATTTTGAAATCTACAAAAATATTGTGTGACTTAAAAGATATCATGCTAGAAAGAGTTACTTTAATTTAAAACACTACGATAGATATGACCTTGATAGTTCCCCTATCTTTCTTAAAAACTTGCATTCAATTTTTCTTCGAGTAACTATAATTTAAAAAAAAATTTATTTTTCTGCTTGCTATATTTTAAATTTAGTAAATTATAATCAAAAAATATTATCTATTATAAATAGAGCTAAACAACGTTTTTCACAACGCTTATTTTTCTCAATGCTATTATCACATTTATTCCTATTTACGTAAGAAATATTTTAAAACAATGTGATGCAAACCGAAAAGCAGCTTTTTAAAATAAAATGAAATATATGACAGAGCCTTTTAGTATATTAATAGTTGGCTAGAGCCATTATAGTAATTTGACATTTTTAACTGAATGAGCTTCGAAATCAGAGCTTGATTGGCAAAGACTGCACGGCACAAGATTGCCTTTAAATGGCTGTTAAAAAAAGCAAAAAAATCGTACAAATCGATGAAGGGACGTTTTTCGATCAATTCCAGAGTATAAGAGTCTTCTATAGAGAAAAGGAGTGTGACGAAACTTTTCAAAACCGGATTTTAAGTCAGAAATGGATTAAGTTTTTCAAAAGAACATCCGACACCAATTGCAGCGAGCTACTGAAGATTTGCAACGTTCGCGATTCCAGTGTACAACGCGAACTGTGAAAGAATATTCAGCTTCGTGAACGTCCAATGGATAGATAAGTGAAACCGAATGTTAGCTAATACTGTAAAAGCTGTGTTGCAATATATGATGATGCAATTTTATGTGCAATGTCAAAAATGCCAATGCCATTTTTATTACTATGTTGTAAATAATCAAAAATTACTAGATGTTTGCAGGACAAAAACTAAACATCACAAAAAGAACGACAAGAAGAACGATGAATATTAAAAACTTGTAATTACTTGTGTTTACTTTGAAAGAAGTGTTCTATTTTTTTTAGTTAATTTTTTTTATATAATTGTTATTTTATGTTATTTTTTGCAATGTTTTGAGTTCTTTCATTTCTGCCGAAAATTTATGTTCGAAAAAGTGGTAAGCTAAGCCATCTACATCTTCACTACATGTTAAACATTTTACATGCTCTGCTAATTGTGAACTTAAGTTGGCATAGCCATTATTTTTGTCAAATTGGTTAAAGCAATAAAATCGCGAATAAGACAACAAAATAGTATTAAATTTATATCTGTTTTACTCGATTGTGCTGCAGTAATTGTGACAGCTTAATAAATATTCTTAAAGGAATGCTAGACATTACAAGTTCGAACTTTCTTCAAATTGGCTTTACAGAATTGAAAACCCTTTTAAGTTTACACGTTTAAAGTATATACATGAATCAACTATAGAATGTTTACATAAAGAATAAAAATAATAATATTAATATTATAAAAGTAATAAATAATGTTACATAAAATTAACAATTATACAACATAAAATTAACAAGTTTTTTGATCTAGCAAATGTATAAACTAGCGTATCAACGTTAAAGATATTTAAATGACGTTTCGTTAACGAAACGTGAATTTCTCTACGTGATTAGGGATACTCCTTACTGCCACTCGGCAGTTAACGTTCTCATAGGATCCGACAAACGAAAAATAGTAAGACGAAAATAACGAGATCGCGTCGGCGACGAAAATAACGAGATCGCGACAGCGGCAAAACGGGAGGAATGCGCGATTTATCGAGCGAGAGAACCAGGTGTCTTTGAAACGTGCCCCCGACGCATCTCGTCGGCCCCCTCTTAAGAAAATGACTTCGTGCAGCCGGCGAGCGTTGGAAAAAGCGAAGGATAGTGAACGGGCGAACGAAGAAAAAAAAAGAGGCGACGATCATCTCTCTTTCGTCTCTTATCGCAACGCGGAAAGTAACGGCTGATCGGGAACAAAAGTTTTCTTATTTCCTGAAGACCCATTTTCCGCACTCTTGTTCCCGGATTACTCCCCGCCAATTTCACTCGATGTCAATCTCAGTTTATAGCGCTCTGCCCCTAGGAAGATTAGAAACATCTGCGTGCGAAAATCTCAGATACTTTGCACGATTTTTAAGAATCATTCAGTGGCGGAAAATTTCAATTGTCCATTTTTCTTAATGTATTTTTTTATATAGTATTATTTATCTGATACATCCACAATTTAACCGATTACATATTTTATTTATAAAATTATAGAGCAATTTTATACAAAAATAAAAAATAAAGTGAACAATACTATGTGTTCTAATTCTCTACAAAAACTATAAATGTACTATAAAATATCGTTTTTTAGTCGTTAGATCAGAAGATATCGAAAAGATGATCAAATTATCAATGATATCTAAAATTTTGAAATTATCTCTTCTCAGAATATTAGTTAGCTATTTAAAATATATGAAGTAAGTACTGTGTGTATATATAAACGTGTGTAACTTTTAATTAATTTTAGGTCATCAAAATTAGAACATTAAGAATGTAATACGTTTGAAATAGTATGATAAAAAACTTCTTTACGCCAGTAATTTTAATAATTTACTGACAATTTACGTATTTTAAAACTTAATAGCTAATTTTAATAAATTATTTGTATTATTCAATCATAATCATAAAATAGATTCAGTCATATCATTTTTTAACAAGCATATTCGACAAACTGTCCTCTTTTTTAGAAGAAAAAAACATAAGTGAGGAAAATGTTTTTCACAGTATTGAAATTTTGCGTAATTTCATGAAGTAATAAACAACTCGACTACCGAAAGAATAATATTACAGTCTCCTGCTTCTTGTATTCGGAAAAGTTTGAAAGAAACGATGAATGCTATCGATTTGTTCAACGCGACGTAGTTGCAGTCTCACAGGCTATAGCAGCAACTTCGATCCAACAGTGCGCGAGTCATTAAATGACGAATCGGGGAGTCCAATATCGCATAAAAGCATTTGTTCCACGAAAAGAAAAAGATAAAGCGCGATTGTATGAGCTATTTACAGTGAGTAAGCAGTACAAGTAACGATTGCACATACAAAGAAAGTAGACCAGGTGACACGTGCACCGATAAGTACTGGATTGACTGCGAGCACGCAATTTCTCAGGAAAGAAACGATGCAAGAATGCACAGAGAAAAAAATTGCTTAAGAACAGTGCAACATGAAGAAACCTTCGATTAATGTTTTAAAGCAATTTAATATTTGAAGATAATAAACTAACAATAATAAACAAATTTATATAATATATGTATGTTATAATATTTCCAACGTCGATTCGCGTGTCAATTATCGCAGACGATAGACTATGATAGTCCTCCGTATCTGATAAAGAGAACGCGTGCCTTTCTTCATGAATTCCCATTGTACTAGAGAAGAGACACGCACTTTGACGTCGGTAATTAACGATCTTAATTGCTCTCGGTAATTTGCACCGCGATTTCGCCAGAGCGATACACGACGGAGACACCTCTCGTTTCCGACAACGAGTTACGTTAGTCGAGAAAGTCAAACATGCATGAAACTACGGGCTAATTAGCGTGCAGAAGCTCGAGGCGTTGCCAAACTCAAGGCTGTTGGGTTGTTTAAAATTTATCGAAGTACCGATACTTTCAATCATTCGGTATTGAAGATCGTGCATTAATGTCGACGTAACAAAAAAACAACTATAGAAAAAAAGAACTATAAAAAAAATTAAACAAAAAAAGAACTACAGAACAAATAGAACAAATAAAAAAATACAAGATAAAAAAAGTTGTAAAAATAAGCATATCATATAAAAATTTCAAAATATTGTAAAGTTACAATACTTTTGTGAATAAGGAAAAAATATGTAAAGATAATAAATTATACGAAAATTTATGAGAACATTTTATAAATATTTTAAATATTTTTGTATAAGAAATATTAAAAAATTAAAAGTAATATAAAACAAATAATGGTCTCAAAACTCTCTTTAAAATTGCATCTTATAAAATTCACGTATTGATTCTTCAATTATTCAATTCTCATGCAGAACATTTATTTACGAAGATTTATTTGATCGTCATATAGAACGTACATTAAAAATAAGATTGTGCAGCTTGAGAGACAAATTGCCTTTTTTAAAAGTCCACATAACGAATGTGATTGCTCGACAAACGCTTTAAAAGAAAGTGTAAGTATTGAAAGCATGAAAAAGAATATGCATGAGCATCAAAAGGAAGAAATGATGGGCTGGAGAAAAGCAAGAAAAAGGTAAGGGAACGATGCAATATTCTCCGCAATCCTTTAAATCTTTCATTCCCTTAGTTCGAGGTCCTCCTCATTAAGCAAATGGTTGTGGAAAACATGTCGCGGAAACTTCTGGCATAATTCAAAGAAATATCTGTAAAAACAAATTTAATCTTTCATTTAACTACTTTTCTGTGAGAAACAAAACAATAAGGACTCTTTTACATTTACATAATTGTACAACAATAAATGTATTTTGAGCATAATAATTTTGACTAACAAGTTGAATTAATTCATTAAATGTATTATTTAACTATTATTTACTAATTATTTTTATGTTTATTTTACTAATTACAGCTCATGTATTTCATTGCTTATTTATTTCAATGATCGAATGTTCTTTTATTATTTTATCTTCTATTTTTCTTATACCATTTTTTTTCAAATAATATAACAATATAATATGTTAATATTCTTTCATTATATTGCTATTATTTTCATTTATTTGATTTTCATACTTAAATATTCGTCTTCTTAAAATTTCTACAATTTTTTGATAATCTCTAAAAGATTTGTTCCAGAGTTTAAATAAATCTCTCTCTCTCTCTCTCTCTCTCTCTCTCTCTCTCTCTCTCTCTCTCTCTCTTATTTAATCTATTCTTTCTAATCAGAAAGAGAGAGAGGAAGAGAGAGCAGTAACACTATTTGCTCAATAACAACGATGTATTGCCCATCGAAACCCTAAACGCACAAACTAAAAGCTCTTAAACATAGCGGCATAGCTATTATAGTCTACGGGGAAATTTTCCGGAGAGAAAACGGCCGTTAACAAAAACTTACTATAACCAACTCGGATGGGAAAACTTGAATTAATTTGCCAGCGTTAAAGCGCAGGAAGCGAGGGACAAGAGACTCCGAGTGGCGGAAAATTTGCGCGGTCTACCGAGTCCGAAGCCCCTAATGGATCCTTAACGAGTTGAACAATCGTTAGAGGGTTTAAACAATCGTCCGGTTGGTGACTTTTTAAAAACAGCCGATTCTTACGGCGAGTTCGGCATATCGAGTTGCCAACAGCGACAGAGACGAACTTTCCTCTCTCCGACAAACTTAAACCAAAACTAAATGTCCGCGAAGTCTATAACCGCAAAGAAGCATACTCCACGAAGACATCCCGGCTCGTTATCTCCGCTTCGGTCCAAGAACAAACTCGCTATTATTTCGGTCGATTTTCCAGTGTTTGCGTCAAAAACGCAACTCAGTGTTTTCAAGAGAATGTATAAAATGTTTAATGTTACTCAAAATACACAAGCTTTATATTTTTAATGCCCGTTTCTACTAAATAGATTAACTCTAATCTTAACTTACTTTTTGTCTTTCTCTAGTTCTATAAGAATTAAATAATAAAATAAATCAAGATTTAAAAAAAGTTAATCTATTAATCTAATACATTGATAAAAATGGACATAAATTGTAAATTGTATAAATCTCCATCTATAAATTATCTATTTTCCATCTATTTTAGAAATTTAAATATAAATGTTTAGTAAATATTATATCTTTGCTATATTAACATAAATTAATTATCTTTCGTTTTAAATTAAATTTATAATTAAAACCGATGATAACACGTTTCATGCCTTTATTATAATATTGTCATTATTATTCACAGATGCCATACATATCATATGCGAGATGCTTATCAATTTATATCCGAACAAAAATTACTTATTAAACGATTATTACTCTCTGTTCGTTGTTCCTTCAAAATCGCGATTTGCCAAAAGAGAGAAAATCATGAAAACTATATTAAATATAAGATTGGTACATGTATTGGTCATTTCATGTTGTAGATTTTCTTGTTTAATTGTAAGCAATATTAAACGTATTTTATACAGATATATAATAAATAGTTGTATATAAATTAGAAAAACTATTGCTAAATAAATAAATAAAAAATTAATGAAATAAACAAATATGTATAAATCTGAAAGTATAAACTCGATTCTAGCTGGACATTGCCTGAGCTTAACGATTATTATGTGCATCGCGCGTACATAAATTCTGCACAACTATTTGTACGGACACATGTTGCTACGCTAAGATCATTCGTTCCGTCAGCTAACGAGGTACGATCCATAAAATAACGAGATGATATATCGCCCAGCTCGTGGAAATGATCACATATCAGGTAATCGCTTACAGGGAAAATCAGGTCGGACGTAAAAAAAAACGGCACAGGAGAACGATGGGTCCATCGAAAACTAATGAGACGTAAGAGGCCATCTGGTAGCACATCAATGATAGTACTGTCTGATTTTTATTAGTCGTTTAATGAATTCTGTTTCACGGTGGGATTAAGCGTTATGACGTGTCAAATGAGAAATAGAATTAACTAAAGATAGTCTCTGAATTTATTTTTCATCGTAGCAGTCATTAATCTTCTCTAATGAAGTTACCTAGTTATTACAACTATATGTTTCCCGAAAACAAAAAACTCACGTAATTACCTGAGACAACGAAATGTTTTCAAGTCCTAACTACCAGAAAATTAAATTTTCAACCGTGTCGGTAATTTGACATAAATGGCATAACGTAATGTGATAGATATTCATATATATCATATAAATATATACATAATTCTAAAATTTATTAATAATATATGACTGACAATTAGCATTAATATTATGTATATATAATATCATAATGTTATCAGACGAAAAAATAAATAAATGGAATGCAGTAAATATTTAATAGCGGACACAAAATAATCGACATAAAATAGTACAGATTGTAATCAATCATAATTTCAATTAATGTTTCTGCTTAAATAAATTTTATTTGATCAACAACATTTAAAAAATCAAATAATAAATATGAACAGAAAGAAAATAATTTTATCCAACTACTGAACCATTTATAGATGTCTCTTGTATAAATTGATTAAAGTTCATAGCAAAATCCGATAAAATATCAAATCAGTAAAAAAAATGAATTTTTCCATTGATATCTGTTAGTAGATAAACTCCGATAGTAGATAAAGCAATGTGCGGGTAAACAGTAGACGCGCGACGCGGTCTTGGCAAGTTGCCGGTATCACTTAACCCTTAAGTGCACAGTGTGTCACATTTGTTATTGTTCGCTTAAGAAACAATACTGCATTATCAAAATTTCAAGTATAAAATTGGCGTTTCTTATACTATCGTTTTAATAATGTTTGAAATTCAAAATTATTGTTGTTAATGTACTTATCAATAAAACATCTTTAATTTCACACATACAAAAATAAAATCACATAACATAATATTATATAATTATATATAAACAAGACTAAAAAGATTTAGCTTGCTAGTTATTTGTGGCTACACTTTCTAATTGTTTTTATTATTTATTAATCATTTCCTACAGCTCATTGTTGCATTTTTAGTCATCATGTAATCATAAGTATTATATTAAAACATTTTTAAGGATTAACCAGATAAAGGCTTAACAAATAAGTAAAGAGCCAAAGAAATGCGAAACGAGATTGTACTATGAAGCGAATGAGAAATAGAAGCAAGACTCCTTCCGATGGCGTCATCCAAGCCGATTTTTATCGGTCCCGACTCGAGGCTTAAGAAGAGAGAGAAATGTACAGGAAGGAATGCGTGAGACATAAAGAGAGAGAGACAGAAGAAAACGGGTATATTCTGAGAATCTGCGAACTCAGAGAGAGAGAGAGAGAGAGAGAAGAGATATCTCGAAGACTCGTCGTAGCGCTCGGCAAAGGCCATTTACTGGTGACAGAGACAAATAGAACCGGGTACGTTGCAGGAGGAGGGTCCGCGCGAGGAAGGGAAACTCTACGTGTGTCGTCTAGTTAGACAGAAGGAAGAGAAGGACGGGATGAGAAACCCCATGCACAGGATGCACTACGGGAATGAATTCCGTCACGATATGCCCCTTTATGGCAGGGCTATGACTCGACCAGCGAGTGCCCTAACGCGCCCTTTTAATAATTTCGTAACAATTAACGAACGGCCGCGCCTTCCAGTATCAAATTAAGTAGTGAATGAGAGAAAGGGGACGCCGAGAAGGGGAAAAAAACATAATTTTCATATTTACAACAAAAAGAGATTATGAAATGTCACTGCAAATATCTATTATTATTGCATAAATATTTTTTATATTCTATGTATACGATAAAAAATAAATTTAAAAAATCAATTTGAGGTAATTTTAATAAAAAACAATTTGTAACAATTCCGATCATTTAAATCCTTTTTCATTGCAATAAGAACGAAAACAAGTTTTGATGAGAAGTAATGAGAAGCAAAACAAATCTTACAGAATATGTTTTTCGATAAATATTTGCAAATACTAATGTGATATGATGAAAGTTTTTTTATACATTAAAAATAAACGCGATTAGATAAATTTGAATAAATAATAAATAAAAATCTACAAAATAACAAATCGGCTTGGAAATATAGACAACTCGCCAATTTGCAACACGAAAGAAATAACGCGTGTGTGTATTTGTGTGGATTACTATCAGGCGCGATTAATAACGAAGTGGATTTATAAACTTCGATACTACGCGCACATGTGCTGGTGACCGCTCGTTGCGTATTATACGATCGTGCATATAAACCGCCTATCGCGGGTCAAAGTGGATAACGATGCTCGCTTACTGTCGAAAGTCGCATCCGATCGTTATTCCAGGGCAATGCATGTACGCTGGGAATAACACAGAGTGATTCAAAAGAAATCGTTTTAGTTATTAAATGACTTGATCGCAGATTTTAATATTGGTAAGAAAAATAAAACAGACGATCAATATTATCGTATAATTGTTTTGTACAATATTTATTAATGACCCCTTTAGATAATACGAAACAAATGTACAATACAGCCTCCAGATAATCAATAATATTGTGAAATATCAAATAAAATTGATAGAAGTTTAGAAGCCGCTTAATATTATTAAATAATAAATAATAAGCTTATTTGCCGTTCTCTTTTTCTCGATACATTTTTTGTTTAATCAATAAAAGTTCGAAAAATAATAGCTTTTCCTCTCTCTTAAATCAATTTTATTAGAATATTATTTCTTTAAAGACAACTGTAAATTATAAATCATTTTTCTGTGCTAAAGCTTAATTCGCTAAAATCGTAACTCCGATGTTCGTAAATTAGAATTGTTATTTATTTTTTGATAACTATCAATCATTCTGGAATTTATCGAAGAACTGATTAAAGGAAATAGCTTTGGAACGCTTTCTACTCTGCACGAAAGCTCGTAAAGTTCCGTTTCGAGCTCTCTAAATGTAGTTAACGGGCAGCTGAAGCTGTTCTCGGCCCCTGTCGAAAGGCCTTGTGCAGTGTGTCCCTAGCGAATTCGAGACCACCTTGCACACGCTCCGAATGTAATTGCAACCCATAATCCGTAGGCTAACAAGCGCAGTTCCGAGACGCAATATTAATATTCGGCAGACATCAAAACGTTATTTACAGTCACGCATCACCAATAACGATCCACATACTGTTGTGAACGAATGGCTGTCAAATTGCAGAATTTGTAGTCCCATTGGAAACTACATTAGCTGAGGTGCACTAACATATGGCAAATGGGACAAAGTTTGCTCTTCGAGCACCAACGGGACGCGACATCTCACGAGATGGGTAAACGTTGGCATTCACTCGATACATTTGCTATTTGCTAGGTTTTTATAGCGAAAGGACTTCAACCGGAAAAAGGATATAATGTTAAATACAATAAATAATATTAATATAGAAAATATTAATATAGAAAAAGCTAGTTTTCTCTGGAGACAAAATAATGCTTTGCACGATAAAAACAATATAAACAAATGATTAAAAGATTTATAAAACATTGATGTCTTATAATTTAACAATAAATACATATTTATATAAACGATTTTTGTAAAGTATTGAAACAATTATGAGCACAACAAACACAGCAGAATAAAAAAAGGTCAATATTTATTAAAATATCAGATGATAAATAATTATTATATCAAATTACAATTTTTATTTTAAAATGTATTTCTCATGAAAATACAAAAAATTATTTTCAAGTTATTTTATTCACTTTAAAAACTTCTTATTTACGGCAGTGTCAGAATTCTCGAATTCAGATCACATCTTGGTATCACTTGAT
Organism: Cephalotes varians; assembly: GCA_037157785.1. NCBI lineage: Eukaryota > Metazoa > Arthropoda > Insecta > Hymenoptera > Formicidae > Cephalotes > Cephalotes varians. The sequence continues at coordinate 1,337,998 of JANQDE010000021.1, forward strand.
ACAAAATAGTGACTGCGTTTCAACTGTGGCCAGCTGTTCCCATATTACGAAATGGGGTGAAGACTCTGTTTAGAAATTCGAATATGGGAACGAGGCCGGCCACGAGGGTTACAACTTACAACTTATGATTTAGATTTTAAAGGAAAGGAACGAGCGCATGGATGAATGTTGAAAGAAATGTTTTGCGAGAATATAATAGTACCGCTATCGACAGGAGAAGGGATGATATGTCGACGATCGTAGGGAAGTCGGGGATGAAATAGAAGAGGGATGTTGCTTGTTAAGTTTCCCGAATATTATAGCGTACGCCGAAGCTCCCCCAGGGACGCCGGAGTTTTAGGTTGTCCGGGAGGATCGACCCAGGAGTATGCTCACCACTGTTCTGGCTTAAACCGACTTGGGAAGTGGGCAGAGAGAAGTGGGGAACGGGGTTTCTCCCCATTGCCACACTGCCTGTTGTCCTATATGCGATAAATTGCCAGAAGTGCACGTGGGGAAAAGAAGGGAGAGAGAGAAGAGAGAGAGAGAGAAAAAAGCGCAAATAACAATGCTAAAAAATGCATTGCGTCATGACTAAATTGATCGATTTTTTCTCTACATATATATATATATATATATATATATATATATATATATGTATATTCCTTTTATTTAAATGTGTCAAATGCTTTGTGTGATAGTTTTATAAAGTTTTATAAAGTACCGAAAATATATCTCCTCTAATATTCTCTTTTACCATTTTTCTGAAAATAAATGACTTAGATCTTTTCTTAAAAAATTATTTTTTAGCGATGATGCAAATCTAATTTGCAACATTATGTATTTTAAAAGGAAGAGTATAAATTGACAATTATTTTAGGACACCTTATAAAACTGGATTTACAATGTATTCAAATATACAGAATGTCTCACGAGAAGTGCTGAAACCAGACACATCCCATTCCTTTTCACAACTTAGGTAGATATTCTATTGTCCATAGTCTTTGTACCTAGAACTTCGCAGTTTTATTCTATCCGTCTTCGAAGCAAAAATGTGCATAGAAAAATGGATGATCTTATTTTTCGGAGAAAAAGATTTATCTTATCGATGACTTTTTTTCTAGAGAAAAAGTGTACGCTAATATATAGAACATTTCGTATTAAGTACGGAATTACAAGCGAAAACACTCTGAAAAGATAAGAAAAATTTGCTTGTTATACTTATATATAGTTTATTCTCATGTATATCTTCCGTTTTTCTAATACGATTCTAATTTCATTCATTTTTAATCTATTATAATCTCTAAAATAATTTCACGTGTATTTTTTGCAAAATAATCGATAATTTTATGTAATGAGATAAAGTAGAACGAAGCTAGTTGAGTAACTTTTCACTCAAATTATTATAAATCTTCACATAATTATAATAGATTAATGAGAATGACTTTAAAACGTTATCTATTGATTTAGTTCAATAATTAAGCACTCACAGATTTTTAATATATTTTGTAAATAAGAATTTTGTGTTGAGTACAAAAAAAGCAAAGTATGACTCCATCCATGAGACATGCTGAGTCACTCCGAGAAGTAAGTTAAGCTATGAAGATAATTATCTAATAAAAATATATATTATTAAAAAATAAAAAAATTAGGTGCATTAATAAAACCTTTATTAAAATTTATTCCTTTACTTTTATTCATTATGATATTGTATTATTTCTCGTATAATAATCTATAAAACTTAAATTCTCTGTCTCTCAAAATGCCTTAATAAACAAAGTTAAAATAAAACTAAAAATTTAACGCATTATAATAAAAATTAAACATAAAATATATCTTTAATCGTTAACAAAATAAAAAATAAAAATTAACTTTTGAAAAATTACAAAAAAAAGAAAACTTCTTCTATCAAAAATAAAATCAATTTTAATAAACTCACTTGAGATTACTTTATGTTTACATCAATAAAAAAATAGCATCAATAAAAACAGATTTCATTTAAATATCTCAATTTATAAGCGGAGTTATTTGGGACACGGTTTAACTAGCCCCATGTCAGCTGAGATATTTTTTTACCATTAAAAAATATTTAAATAAAATAGCAATTTAAATATTACAGTTAAAAAAATACAATAATGACTTATGTAAAAAATATATTTAATTTTTATTAATTAAATACTTCAATTATTACGTAGATAAAAAAAAAACACTCACCTAATAGCCCTACTTTTGTTGCGAAAAAACAAAAAAGCAAATGTGCTCGCCCATTACGACCAATCGCAGACTAGCAGTACAGCGCAGTCTCCATCTCCGCATTTTTTTACGCAACATCGACGTGTTCATACACGTTTCGTCGAGATATTTCCATGTCCCAACTTATCCCTATGTTCGACTAGCTCTGCTTAACCTGATTTAACCTGACCTAATCTACTTTTCAGAATCATAAGCATGATCCACCGGAACTTTCGTACACTGCAGAAAATGTGCAGGATTATCTCAAAGAAAATTCCAAATTCTTCCATTACAAAAACAGCTCAAGTACTCGGAATCTCTACATTTTCTCTGCACAAAATTCTATGAAGTTTTTGAAATTACAGCCTACAAAATAATTACAGCCCTATAAAATAACAACCTATCAATTATTAACGAGCCTTCCTTCAATCCGAATAATTGGCCTGAGATATTCCAAATTCATTTGGGAGAAAGGGAAGAAATAGAGTAGCCCACCAGATCTAAACTCGTGCAACTTTTTTTTACAGGAATACATTAAAGACAACTCGGAAAATCCGAACAAAGAAAGAGCTGTTTGGACTCATTAAAAAAGTGATTAATGCCAAATAATTGTTTATAAAAAGTTTTATATAATTTTCGTAAAAGAATTGATTTGTGTTATAAATAATTACAAATAGTAATGGTACATATTTTGAAAGTATCTATCATTCAATGTTTGATTTATTTTTTATAAAATCAAATAAAATTAAATAAAAATTTTCCAGTACGGAATAATACAATATTATTAAAATAATTGTCAAATGTCTTCTATTAAATAATTCCTGTAAATTTATTGTATATTCTTATAAATAATAATATTTTTAGCAATTTCATCCAGCGTGTCTTGCTAGCTTCTTGACATTTGTTTTTTATTGATTCTTATAAACTTTTATTTTTTCCGTACCCGTATACGTTACAAATAAGAGCTATTAGTTTCAGCAACTTCTCGTGGAAGTTGCTGAAACTGTATAACACATGTATGCAAAATCATGTATATATTTACTTAATAGAATCAAAAATAATATGATGACAATAAATAATTCCAGTTTTATATCTTTTTACTCCATTAGAAAAATTAAATTTTGAGACGTATTAAACAACTATCAAATATCCATGAGACATATATTATCGCTTATAATAGTCGCTTACGGAAACCGGTCATTTAATAGAGTTGACATTTCAAGTTTCAGGAAACTTCTATCATATTGTATTGTACTGTCCAAACTGTCATAATAAATTATCGTTGAAACAAATGCAATATTAAACAGTTAAAGATAAGCCACTATTATAATATTAAAATAAACGATTCTCGTAATTTACTAGATATAGCTTTGTCAATCAAACGGATTTAATTTGATAAAGTACACAGAAAAACGGTAAAATATCTAAAAATTTTGCTGGATACAGATCTGGCAATAATTTTGTTGGACCATCAAAATAATTGATTTATAATAATGATTTTGTATCTATTTTTTAGTTTATAGAATTTATTTTCGTTTTTCTTTCTCTGTCCCGCTCTCTCTCTCTCTCTCTCTCTCTCTGTTTTTTGCCTCATTTTTATTATTTCTATTTTCTTAATTTACCATGTTGCAATACAAATTTTATAATGATAGTGCATCAGGCGATCGTTCATTATCATGCGCAGTAATAGATCGAAGAACGAAAGACAGTGTCTGGACATTCGTCATAGTGCAACAGTCACCAACGATGCGTCAGAACATGATGAATCGGCGTAACCAAAATAATGCAACGAGATGCGCGGTCGTGTTGAACGACCATATGGACGTGCATTTGCGAGCTGTCACGTCAAAAGAAGGGCTCGACGAAACCACCACGAGACACCTCCGTTCATAGTGTTCCATGACATCGTGTCACAACTTCGTGATCCGATTTCTAATTGCGAGTTAAAAATCTTATACGAATATAGTTAATAATAGAATAAAATAAAATTGCGATGTTTATAAAAACGGAATTATTAATATAATCGGTAAAATAACCTCTTAAAATTAGGATTCTTTTTTTATAATCAAAAAAAATTTTTTTTAATCGCAATTTATCTTTATATATTTTGCAAATATTCATGATTAAACTCAAATTAAATATTTTTTATAATAAAATATTAAATATTTCATGAAAGTAATAGCATTTAAAATAAATATTTAACAAATATTTGAGAAGGTAAACTCGTGAAGATTATATAATTATATTTTATATTCATAATTATTTAATTAATAAAAAATTAATAAAAAAATCATTAAAATTAAATCCATTTTCAGAATATATAACATTTTTAACTCAGGATTCCTCGGATTTCGAGGTTACGACATAAGATCGTGGGAAAAAAAGAGATATCGTGTATTATATAATACGACGTTGAGATATCGCTATCAGACACACCTGTCACATACCGACGTGGGGTTCTCGACGACTTTCCGTTTCCGCCGCGAGAATTCGTATAACCTCTTTCCATTGTAACGAAATAGCAGCAGTCTGTGTCACTATAACCACAAATCATTCTAGAGTTTCCCTTCCGAATATACTGTCCCGTGTAAATTATTTTTATCATCAAAATAAAATGATAAATTTGTTTCTTTACCGTAACTGCAAAATCTATTCCCTTTTTGAAATCTTTAAATTGTAGATTTACATTTAACGTTAACTTGTATCTGAAAGCACGGATTTAATAAAAAAATTTATTTCTCTAAATATTTAAATTACATTATACGTGTAGACCTATTGTCAGATACAAAAATCTGTAAGAATACAAGTCAGATACAAGAATCTATAAAAATATTGTCAGATAAACTTTCATAAATAAGAGTTTTTGTTAAATAACAATTTTTTCATTTTCATTATTAATTTATTTTGTAACAAACTATGAGCACTCACCGAAAGAGAATAATCTCTGCAGAATATGAACAAAACGATTATTTGCAAGCGATTATGATACGGTGATCATACTCATTATAGCGAGAGCTATTATATCGAGGCATCGAATGTCATCAATTGCATCGATAGTGTAACACAACAAACGCACAGCTGTATGCTCACCGCATGATAAACGTTCATTGAAACGATTTGATTGCAATCCGTAGAGAATGGATTTTTAACATAGAAATCAACTCACCATTACGTACCGATTTCTGCAATTAATCACTATGATAATCACGTTCACGATTATCGCATGAATCCCGTCATAATCATAACTATATAAAAAAATCACATTTCTAAAGTATCGCGGCACGTTATGATAAAAATGTCTGCGTGATACTTATCGTAAACTTGTATTACAAGTTATACACATTATACACAGTATCCGAGAACTTAAGTAAAATCCATTTTTAATCGATAGAATTTATAATAAATCTCAAGTCTTTTCTTAAAAAAAAAAACGCGCGTAATAATATGTGTTATATTCTTTATACCATTAATTAAAAATTAAAAATTATTTTGATAACCAAGTCTCCAAATTAAATGCTGTAAAAATGCAGAATCTGTTTGCATTTGAACAAACAAAATCTCCTTGTTCAATTGCTTTACAGAAACTTTCACACCTTCGAAATGTACAACTTAAAAATTATTAATACCACGTTTCAATTAAAAGAAAACAGACTTCAAGTTTGATCAAGGAATACCTATGATTAAAGCATAAATGTTGAAATTTCTACGATACTTTGTATTAACCATAACTACATGCAAAGGAGAAAGGAAAAGAGACGCTGATGCTGCAAACACCGAACACTTTTGCGAGAGTCCCACGTTTAATACACTTTGGACGACTTTTAAATCACCTGGCGGAGCCTGTCGCATAAAGCTCTTGGGCCTCGCCCCGAGCTTGCGAGGCAACTTAAGGCTTTTCCAACCCGCCTCTAATCCAGTTTTGATTATAAATCACTTAAAGCCGCCGTCCCGAGACGGCGAAACGAAGTTTCCGAAGGCTGTGCCACGCCGCGTTCACATTTACCGACTTGTGGCCGGCCGGCCCGTAATTGAAGGATTTATCTAGAAAAGCGCTGCGCGTAGAGAGAAATCGAGGATGTGGGTGGATGGGCACAAGAAGAACAACTTTTTTTCCAAACTGTCCAAAAAGTCTTGTTTTAAGGACTGTTACACCGCTACGATATCGATTAGTATCGAAGCCGTCGTGTGGTAAACGTGTCCGTCCATTTCGAAAGTGGCGTAAATCGAACTTCGAAACGCAACCAATTTTACGCAAAATGCGATTACAAATTAACACGGTGTATCAGTTTAATAGGATTATCTAAAATTGATTTACGTCCCTTCGGCATAAGCAGCAACTGGAGGCGCCGGCAAATCGCTACGCCTTGCTGAAACATTGTCCGTGCGTGTTTATATTTAGATCTGCGTGTCACGCGTCACAATGAAACGCGTGTAATTCATCGTCTGGGAAAAGAGACGAAACGAGATTTCTGGGTTGCTATAATTTATGACGTTCTAAATTAATAATGGCACAAATATATTTACTAGCGATCTAAATATCTATTCATACAAAACTGTATATTGAAATGCAGTAAAATTGAAGTAAAATTTTCAAAATGTATTAAAACATTCAAAAATATAATATATTATATTTTAAAAACTTTTTTAAAAGAAATTTTAAAATTTTATTACGTGCGAAATTTTAACAATCTGAATAAACTAAATTTTTTGCATTCTTATTATAATAAATATTTTTTTATGGTAAGTTATTATTGATATTCTTATAATAATGACAAAAATGTTATTAAATAGATGCTAAAGGTGTTTATTAAGGTAACCGAGTTTCACGCGGATTTCCTAAACAAAGAAAAAGGGAAGTGTCCTCGTGAGAAAAGACTCGTTAAATTAATTTTCATTGAAAGGGTTAACGAAGCGGCCGGCCTGTCTATGCGATTAAGCCCATCGAGATGCACTTTATTGATTATATTTCCGTCATGCCTTTCGCACAGATGCTACCCGAGTTGGCTTGCATTAACTACGACTATAATAATAATAATAGTGCGTCTTTTGTTCGGCCATTCAATCACGAATAGACTTATTTATCTTACAGTTCTATTTCTCAAACACTAAATATAATTTGTTTATGTGTATACGAGTATTTCTATTGAAACACTGACATTGAAAATGTCGTGCAGCATTTTTTATATCTCTGTATTTATTATCACTACTGTTATTATTATTTTTAATTTTGTTTCTACATTTATTATCTTATTAAACATATTTCTATAATTTCTATAAATAATTTGCTCTATCAGAAATCTTACTTTAAAAGCTAAATAAATTTTTTATTTATTTATTCAATTTACCTATTATTTTGATTTTTTCTTACATATCTATAAAAATAATGCTATATATATCAAAGAGGAGATTCTTCTTATACATTCAAAATTATTGTTTTTTACATCTCTATTGTATCCCTAACCTACGTGACACACATCTCAAACGACATAGAGGCTTTTCCAAAAGCGGTATTGAGATCAAATAGATTAATGTCGGCTGAATCATAGCGAATCGCCTTACCAGGCAAGAGCAAGCCAATCTACACTTATCATCGTATTATCACGATGATACATCGCGCCAAGGTTCTTCGTCCTAAATACGTCGCAGCAACATCAAATTGCAGCAGGCACGCATTACATCAGGTTAGCAGGTGATTCATAGCAGATAATGTCGCGCCGAGATAATTGCGATCGTTGTACGCAAACAAAGCCGAGCGACACCGTCGAGCGCGTAACGAGATGTCATATCGACTCCTAGAATCTATCGCATGAGACTGAGGCAGAGTCCACGTCTTTGAGAGAGAAATGAAACCGTCATCGGGCTTTATTGAAAGTCTGGTCTCGAAACAAGAATGTCGATATTGGCTTATTTAAGTTTTGATTAATTTGTACATTAATAGTAATTAGAAAACCAAAAAGATTTGGCTAATAAGAATCAACGCTGTAGGTAACTTGTAGGTATAACTTACAGTTATATTCAATAGTGCAATATAATTTTAATAAACAAAAAAAACGTTTCGGCTTTTTAGCTCCCGTTTCTTCAATCCGTTGTCGGATTGGCGCATAAAAAAGAGAACCATAAGAGTCAGTTCCTCCAATCGTTCAAGCCGAGCCATAATTAAATCAGGTAGTAAAACAGGATAGTGCCAAGGATCATCTCATGATCGCAGTATAAGATAAAATATACATATTCCAACTAGTAATTAACTTCTAACCTAAATTTTAGAAAAAAACAAATTAACTGTACTGTTAGTTCTCAAGATATTTTTTCGCCAAATAGACCTATTAGAATGTGCAATATATATGTCACAGATATAACGCCGACTGTGGAGAACCAGAAAAACCAGTTAAATGAGAGAAAGAAGCGCTCTCGCGCGGATGTAAAAATATCTCGAGTTTCCAGAGATCCGAGTCAGAATATTCCTTTTCTCGCCGTTTAATTTTCCCGTCCTGTGCCGGGGAAACTGTGTCGGGAAAGCTGAAGCGCAAGCTTCGCCAAAGACACCGGGCACACACATATTTACAAACGCTACCTTATCCGGTAATCTCTTCTCCAAAGAGAACGCGCGGCGACGCTATCTCCCGACAAAATTGTCCGCTACAAAACTCCGTCCGGCCAGCGACGTGCGTATCGTCTCCCCCGGCGTCATTTTGCTTACGAGTAAGAACCGTTTTCGAGAGTAAAGGCGCGATATCCGCGCGATAACTCGTGAATACGGTGGCGGCGGCGGATTTTTCTCGGGCGAGACTGGTGGCGAAGAGGGGACCGGAGGATAGGGTAAGCCGCAAGCCGGCCAATGTAATTTCATCTACTTTTTATTGGCGCGAAACGGACTTTAAGGCCTTAAGCCACTTAGATTTAATAGCGCGACCGCGTTATACGATCGGCCGTACGTTCGGCTAGGTCGGCGAGAAAAGAGAAGAGTAAAGGGAAGATAAAGCAGGATAGAGCGGGACAGAGAAGGAAACGCTTATTGGAAGATAAAAAAGATAATATTATAATATTATATGTTGATTATATGCCAAGCAGAAATGAGATAATATTATATCTTGATGAGCGTCGAAACTTGAAGCAAGGCTACAAAAAGTACGCTTTAATTAAATTTTAATAGAGAGCAGTTCAATCAATCTCTCCTCGAAAAAAAATTCAATTATATCCGCTAAATGTGCGTATTATTCTACTGCAGAATATAATATATTGTATAAAGATTTAAAAACAACTTAACAAGTAAGCTATTATAATTGAGTACGTTAATCAGTATCTTCATAAATTACTTAACAAAAATATACAAAAATCGAAGATACAAACGTATAATACGTAAACTAAAAATTTCGCGTAAATGGAGCAGCGTAATTATTCTTAATGATAAAAGTGAAAAACGCTTATTATGACTGAAGTACATTCATAGCGTTTCGCGTAATTATCGAACTCGTCTACGAACACTTGTAAATCGTATGCGTAAGTAATAATAACGAGCGAAAGAGAAAGGGGGGAGGGGGAGGGGGGACATCGATTGAGAATTGCACACGCGAGATACAGAGCGGATTAAATCGTGTAATCCATTACACGCCGGTAAAAAGAGTAGAAGCGGAGAATATGCTCGCGCGTACGTGGAATAGAAGCGGAGCGGAGTGGAGCACTCGCACCGAATCGCACCGCTCCGCTTTTGTATTAACCCAGTTCAGTTCGCCGGGCTCTTTATTGATTCCGGTGCCGGCAAGGCGGTGTGAACGAAATCTCATTCTTAACAAGTTCAACGGCTCCGAGCCGTTGGTGAGCGTGCACTTTGTTACCGGTGTGTAACGGATCGATTATTGGGAACGACCTCGCTGAGTGCATCTCGCTCCGGAGTTAAATCGCCAAATCAAACGGTTTTTTTCAGTCAACTCAAAATCGGTTACAAAGTAAATGGAAATCGTATGATATTTCGAGAATGGCACTTAATTTTGCGCAAACCTGATTATCGTACGAAATAAGTAAGAACAATTTTTGAGGAATTTAAATTTTTATTAAAAAAAATATATCACGTTCCTTCGCAATTAAATTTTGAGGCTGACTGTATTTCTTGATAACCTTGTATGATTTTTATGCAAAAGAAATTAAATTTTAAATATCCTGTTAATACACGCTTAGAGAAAGCAATAGATCCGCGTAGACTAACATTTAATTAGCTCGATATCAGACATATACATGGAACATGTAATGCTACCAGATCAATTAAGCGAAATAAATCGAGAATTTTTAATCGAACCTGATCTGATATAAAACATACATGTCCATTAATGATCTGTCGCTTAGACGACAGAAAAAAATCACGTAGTTATATTAAATATTTTAAGAATTACATAAATGTACGCTCCGTGTCCTATTTTAGAATCTTATCAGTAGTTCTTGCTCTATCTTTTCATTTCATCCTTACGTGTCTAGATTACGTACGCGCGGCGCTTGTGATCTCCGCGTCCACGATAATTCACACTAATTAACAGGTTGGATGTCACGAAGAGCATCAAAAAGTGATGTTCAACATACTCGAGTTCGAAGGTTTCAAGAACATTCTTCTCGAGAAAATTAATTCTCGCGGCGAGAAAAACGACAATTTTAGTCACGCGGATGTCTCGGTCGTTTCAAGAAGGTTTCTTGAAAATAGCACCGCGGTATCGCGATCTGGATCTCTGAACGAGATTTCCGGTATGCAAGGGCACTAAGCCTGTGAAGATGAAAAAAGAGAAAGTATGACATATGAGGATGGGGGCACACAAAAAGTGTGCAAGAATAACGGATACGTCTGTTAACATATGCGGCTGCCGATTGCCGTCCGCGCAAATCCTCTCCAGTTAATTTACCATATTCGACCGTCACGCTCCATATTAGTCAGTCTTCAAAAAAATAAAAAAACGCTAATTTAAATATGTCACGCGCGGAATTTGATATTATTGTGCCATATATAACGCAATACGGTTGAAATCGTGTGAAAAAAATGTTAACACATTCGAAACCGGTAGTCCTACGTCATTTCAAATTCTTTAGCTGAATGCTGACAACATAGTCCTACGTCATTTTAAAATTTTTAGCTGAATGCCGGTGATTAATCCTACGTCATTTCAAAATCTGTAGCTATCGACAACGTAGTTCTACGTATATCTTTTGTTCACAACGATTTATATGCATTTTACAATGAATAGAATTATTTATTACTTATTACACTTATTACTTATTGCATGTCTTTTCATTGTTTCAATTGTTTCATTGTATTACTTTTAAATTGTGTTACTATTTCTTAATTTAGTAATATATTTTATATTTCAAGTTTTTATCACACAAAATTATAATGTGAAATAAATCTATAAAAATGTGATTAAATTTTATGTTGTAATAAATTCATTATATTCGTTTCCAAAAAATATATTTGATGAATTTAAACAGCTATATCAATTTTAATATTGCCAGAAATTTTTCATCCATATTTTCAGCATGCATTTGTAATATTTAATTTTTTTAAATTTTAAACAACAAATGATTATAAGTATCAAGAAGCAATATTTTTTCACGCACATTTAAAAAACAGACCTTTGCAGTATTCAGCTATAAACTTTTGAAAATTATATGCGATGTTCAGTGTCTTGCCCGACAACCGCCAATCGCGAATATGTAAATGTTAATCGTAACTTAAAAAAATTTAAGCGGAAAAAAGTCGATCAGTTAAATAAAAAAAGACTATTTACCTATTTTACTTCGTTATAACTTTTTAAAATAAAAATCATTTTAAAATCTTTCATGCATCAACTATATAAAATATCTTACTAATGAAATACTTGCAATGACATAATAAATAATAATGTGTAACAAAGTTCCATTAGAACGTGAACATCTACTGTCTCTGAGATTATCAGAAAGATATAGAGATATAAATAGCCTCACATTTATCAATTGTAAGCTTTTATTTATCCTTTTTTCACGAGCACCCTAGGTATGCGTTTTTCGCACGTGCGTTCGAGTCACCGCATTATTCTCGGCAAAGTACTGTCACGCATTCCTGCAGCGTTTCGTAATGTGCAGTTTTCTTAGCGATAACCGTTTTGCTTAGTGAAAGAAACCGTCGTAACGTGAAACGCGACGTCTCGGCGTAATTGTTTCGCGCCTGTACGACAGGACGTTCATTTCTCGTTTTACGGGCTGAAAACGGTTAAATTCTCGTGCATTTTCTCGCATAAACAGACGGCTAAGCCGCAAGCACACGCGTCAGAAGCGATGCTGTTTCTGATGTAACAAGATTCGCAAGGTGAATCGTCGCAAGGTGAAGATAGATATTTTCGCACGTATCCGTTTTATCGAATCTTTTCGACGATGATCGATTCGTCGATAAGCAACGCGAGTCGCTCGTTTTCCCAGAAGACTCCGGATAATCATGCAACGGCACTCGACACCGCTAATCGATAGGTATTATTTCCTGAATCGCTCGGAAAATCGCTTGGCAATTTGCATTCGATTTATATTCCGAGAACAAGACAGATTATAATGCTTCGCGACGGAGATTAAGTCCTCGGATCTTCTTGACTCAAGAATAACTCGAAGGCCTTGGGGGATGGAATGGCAATGAAGCGATAGTTCAACTTCCTGACTGAACTTCGGTAAAATACGCTACACTCGAAGCTTAATTCATTTTAAACGGTAAGTTCGGACAGGATAATTAAAACCATTGGCTGAACGAGCTGTGTAACTGATTCTCTAATATACATTTAATAGTTATTACGATATTGTCCAAAAAAATTTATTACCATTTATTTATTTATTACCATTATATCATTATATATACATTATTGTATCCGTGTACGATTTCAATGAATGCCAGAACGATGAGTCATTGCTGCAAGAGGGCAACATTTTGAACAATATTTACATTAGGCAAGTGACAACGCGAACAAATAAATATGAATTAAAAAGTAATGAATAAGTACAGAAATAAAAACTATGTTTTATGTTTTTTGCGATTTTCTCCAAAACGAAGCAAAAACGAGCATATCTCTATACCACTTTTTCTTTTAGTTTATCGATCCCCTACACGCTCCCGAAGTTATGACATTTAAATTCGGGACACCCTGTATAATTATTTAATTTATTATTTAATAGTCACAAAATTATATTGAGATAACTAATAATTTAATTATTTAAAACTCTGCTATCTCATTTACCTTAATAAAACTCAATCAACCATTAAATCCTCTAAATCAAGTTTTAAGATTTAATTCATTTTATATCCGTGTTTATATCCGTGTTTCTTTCTATCGCGTTTTATTTAATATGTGTAATTTTATTAGTAACATTTTATAATTCTTTTATAATACGTCATTCTGAAAGTTTTACTGTATTTCTTCGAAATCTTTCCGAGTCATTAAACTTTCGAATTATGTTTGCCTGTCAGCATCAAATAATTATTATTTGCCGGACACTTGTTGTAATTTGCATTCGATTGATATTCAAGATTAACAAACATGACACTTCAGTCGGGGTATTAAGTCTGCGATTTTTCGCTTCACGAGCTCTCACGAATTAAGCCTAAGATAGCTCAAGAGAGTCTCGAGAAGAATTGCAAAGAGAGAGATACGGCTTGCCGCATGATATTTTGTTTCGCAAAGTGTTTTCAAGCTCACAATATTCGAGGGTAGGTTTTTCAGATAGACATCGCATAATCGAGTAATGGCTCCATGCTGCAACCAACAATAAGCGATTGTTATTATGCTCCATGAAGCTAAACATTTGTTGCGATTTGCATTCCATTGATGATGCCAGAATAATAAACATTACTGCTACTCAGCGCGGATATTAAGTGCGGCTCCTCGCCGGATAAACCGAAGGTCTCGGACGGGATTGCAATACATGAAGAGGCAAGAGGCTCCACTTGCTATATGAACTCTGATATTTGTCTCGCAAAGCACTTTCGAACATATAATTCCTCGGAATCCGGTATTTCCGAAGTAAAATAATGGCTCGCAGAATCGAGTTAACGGTTTTCCACCGTGGCTAAGTGATTGGTATTATTTCTTACACGAGGCCGGGAAGTCTGTGATTTGCATTCGATTTGTGAAAGTCTGGGAAAATTTTCTAACAGTAATCTCGACGGATTCCACCGTGGAAATTGAGTCTGCAAATCCCTTTACAAAATATATCTTTTTTTTTAATTTCAACGAAAACGAAAATGAATTAATCTTACGCATTTTTTCTCTTTATTAAAATTATCTAGCCTAGATTTTTTTTCATTAAAAAATGCGTACATTACGCGTAATTTGCAAGAAACTTCTAACAAATTGCCTAGGTTTTGGTAAAAATCACTGCGAGAAGATAGAGAAATATCAATTCGAAATATTAGATGCTTCTACGATTACCATCTCAATAAGGAAGGGAATCCATCCGTAGCCAATCAACGACACTACCTTTTGTATTCTAGAAAGCAGGACGCCAGAGATCTCTCGTTCGAGTATTGCACGGCAAAAGAAAGCTAATCTCGCAAATAGTTATAACTTCGACCAACAGAAATATTTAACAAAGGAAAAGAAAATAAATTGAAGTTCCAAGGTATAGATAATCTTTTCAATGATATGACTTTTCTTTTCAGCTTTTCGTTGATTGGTTTTCCCAACGTTGGCAAGAAATAATATTGACGCGAGCACAAGAAGATCGTGGTTCGCTAGTGCAAGAAAAAAAAATTGACGTGCGGATAGCTGTGCAAGAAGACCGAACGAAATTGAAAATTGCACCGGCCGACAGTAGTCTTATGATAATGTCCCCTATATTATCGGTAAGCGTGGATAATTCAGGCAAATTCGCACTGGCACAGAAACACTGAATAAATGCTTACTTCGTATGGAAATACCTAGTTCATTTATTAACTTCCATTTGGGATTCAGATTATTGTAAACAAGAGTATCGAATTCCGTATGATTAATTTAAATTTATTAAAAATACAAGTTATTATCATCAACTATGAATTAGAAAATCAGATAATCGGTACATTTAAATTAACACTTTACGTAACAATAAAAAAATATTAATTTCACAATAAAACGTGTAATATGTAAAAAATAGATGTATAAAATATTAAATGTGCAAATTCAATGCCTTTACATTTAATCAATTTCCGCAAATTCATTACTGGCGATGAAAAGTGGGCTTTGTACGACAAAAGAAGAAAATTTCAAAGAAAATCGTGGATTGACCTTGATCAACTATCGATATCGATTGCGAAATCCAATATTCGCACAAAAAATGTTTTAATGCAAAGATTAAAAAAAAAACACCGAATTCATTTGCACACCTAATATCTTATAATCATAGAGAACATATTGTGATGCGGAAGTGATAAGATAATAAAATAAAACTTTTAAAGAATTTCAGAGTTTTTCACGTAAGAGGACCTCTTTTCATACTTTTAGATGTTCCACGATCTACACTACAGATATTGCTAATGACATCATTATTTCTTTGGAATCTCAACGAGCAATGTCAGGTATTTACGTTCACTTCCGGCGTCCCAGTGCCCTTAAGCCATGTTCACAGCGGCGTCAGCGCGTGACGGGAAGCAGCGACACGCGATTCTTTCCATCAACGATTAGAATAGCTCAGTCCGTATATTCTCCGTGCACTACTAAGTATACAGAGGAACGAGAATGTAAAACGTATCACGTGAATTTTCTAGACACACAATTTTCTGCCGCGTCTAATATTTTCCATAAAAATAAAATAAAACATTATTTTCTAATTATTTATATGCATTATTTATTTATTTATATGTACATAAAATATTTATTATAATAAATAAAGAAAAAAACATACAATTATATAATAAATAAAAATGAAAGAGTTAACACAAAGATTAACACAATCTGAAGAGTCTGACCCAAATTTCATGTAATCAATAAAAGCAAATTTATAATACAAAGGGTAAGGGCGCAACATCGAGTATAAGTAATTTTAGCGGAATAATTGAAACTTGTATTCAAAATTGGTTTTCGTGTCGAAATAAAACAGCGCGAACTAAGAACTTTGTTAAAGTCGGACTAAATGGATGAAGTTGCAGTAATAGAAAGTAATGTCTTTTCGATCGATCCAATCAGTGCAAGTTCGTTCATTTCTTCCGAAAGAGAAATCTCGCGGAAAGGGGATCGAAAGCTCTTTAGAGGGAGAAAATGTTGCAAATTTCGCAATTCGTAGATTTTCTCTTGAAGTTGGCTAGAGGCAGGTAGAAAATAGCGAAGTATAATATTACGATAATGACGTAGTCGGATACCTACGGATCTATTATTTCGACGACAGCCTTGTAAAATAATAAGTGCAACTAATCGCGCAACTTTGTGGCAGGCAAAAATAACATCGCCCGTGTACCGGTAATCTGTCTTAATTAAGTCCCCGATAACCACAGTAATTTCACTAAACCGCGCATGACGTAGTCGTAGAAATATTTCGTCGCCTATCGCAGCCTTACATTACTGTAGTATCAAGGTGATAAAGAGAGAGAGCGAGAGTAGGACAAGAAGATTTTCTCTCGTTGCATCTTCAAAAGAATAAACTGTAGAAAAAGATAAGCTAAGTAAAAAAATAAAAAGTAGATAGAATTTCATTTAATTGTCTAAAAATATAATTTTAAATTAATATATTTTAAATATATTTAAATAAATTAATACATTAACAATATTTTGTGTTTACATGTTCAACATGTAAAAATTTTGTGTGTAAATGAATTATTCTCAAAATGTTGCGACACAAAATCACCTTGCAAAATTTTTTTACACTTATTCTTTTAACGCGACGGATAATAAGATTATCTGTAATCGCACATTTGCAAATGCGTGTTACGAAACATGATTTCATTAGCTAATTAAGGAAGCTTTACATACGGAGGGAAAATGATAAAAATTACTATTAAAGTGCGGATACAATAGATCACTATCACATAAAGTAAAATCGCAGGATGATTTCTTTGAGGCAACCGAGTTCATTTGCACATACAGTGCCGAGCTAGTATTAAAACGGAACCCAATATAGACCGTAACTATTTCGTACTTGTGGAGAAAATTGCTTTTCGTTGTTTCCACGACGACGATACGAGCGGGATTATTTCGTTTGGAAGCGGAAATAATTTGCGTTCGTTTGATCCTCGCGCTCTCACTCTGTCCATCTATTTCAATTTCTCTTTCTCTCTTTATGCGACAACGCGAGATGAAAGGCAAAAGGATGTCAAAAGAGTATTCTCTTTCTCTGTGAATAAAATCCAATGAAAGCCAGAACATCATAAACACGGTAAACTGATTCTTTATCATAACGTTCGCTATAAAAGATCAAAAAAGAGTAAGAGATACAATTATTGCTTTATTTAATCTTTTCGATAAACTATGATATAAATATATAAATAGATGTAAATTTACAAGTTTCTCATTACATTTATTAACAATTCTATTACAAAAAGTTTCTATTATTTTACTCTTACTACATTCGAATGTGTATCTGTGCAATCTGTATTATTAACTTGTTATAATTATTAGTTAATATTATTATTTAATTACCATTGGATTGTTTATAGTTTAAAAACTTTGGAGAGTTTAAGTGCAAATGTTACAATAGAAGTAGCAATGCCTGTTGAACGTCATTCATTTCGCGATTATGTTTTTGCTATTATCTTCAAATGTCATGCGATTCATCACGATTTGTTTGATCTTCGCGCTCACCAGTTCGCTTTGTATCCTTAGCAGACGAAGGGAGGAAAAACGAAAAGGAAAGAGGGTCACGGACTATGAGTTACCGAGTATAACGTCGCCCGAGGATGACGGGTTCGGCGCCCAAACCACTGCCTTCCCCTCCCACTCCTCGTTTCTCGTCGTAATAACGGTTCGCCGTTTTACAGCTGGTCGACTCTTTTATTCGAGGATCCACGTGGATGGAAGGATCCGAGGCCATTCCAACACGGAGTTTCCCCGAGAGCAGAGTGACACCGACATTCCGTTCCGCAATTTGCTCGGTAGTCGCGCCAAGAGGCCGTTTTATCGCCCGGGTAAACTCGCCAGGATGAGAAACGCCCGATATCGCGGGTAGAAAGCCAACCCCTACCATCCTCTCACCAGCCACTGTCGTGCGCGACAGGTGAGGCTGATCGCGCGTTTGATTAACACGTAAAACACGTTGCCAAGGGACACCTTTCCACCAACTCGTTTCTCCTGTCAATAATTAAAGACCGACGCTTCCCGAGCAACTTTTATTCCCGTAACTTTCATTAAAGAAGAAAACACTGAAGATCCTGGAGAATTTCGTTGGAAAAACACATATAGTATGTAAAATTTTTACTTCAAGTTTTGAGACGTGTTTTAAGATGTAAAATTAATCACACTTTGACAATTCTCGTTGATACCAATTAATAAAACGTGCTAAAATAAATTCAGAAATGTCTTTGTTGATATGTAATTTCATTTATATCGTGATTTGTTCTTTAATTTCAAAGTTTGTTGCTTAAAAATAGCTTTAAAATACCGAAATCAAAGATAATAATGTTAATAAATTAATTTCTAACAATATTAATAAATAAAATATATGTATCGCAAATTTTATTCTTGTAAAATAATATACACTTTATCAAAATTTTAAATCAAAAGTTACTTATGCTTTATCGAAAAAACGAGTAAGTTGATAAATTCTCAAAAATTCAAAAAATGTAGTTTTAAAAAACAATATTTTTTGAATGTTATTGATTATTTTAAAGTGTCCCAAAAAATAGCAGAGTTTACTCCTTTCAACAATCAATAGTTAATGAAATAGTTTGAAAATTTCAAACTATTTGAAATAAAAATAAAAAGAAGAGAGAGAAAGAGAGACAAAGGAGCACAAATAAATATAAACAATGCTTTTTCAATTTTCATTAAAAGGATTAAATTATCTCTTGATTGATTAATCATTTTTTATTCAACTTATTTTTCGTTAAAAATTTAAAAACTGATAAAAATATGTGAAAATAGAATACAAAAGAAAATGCTATTTGAAAATTTCAGTGTTGTTAAATTAATAACAGATTCAATATTGCTAAAGAATTTTCAGAAAAATACCATAAATCATACATACGCGATATGTAATTTCACATTTTACTCTCATCAAGTTGGATGAACTCATTTAAAAGAGGCATCTTTGAACAGAACTGCAGTTTTCTAAAAGAGAAGTTTGATGACTGGAATTACAAGTTGTATCTTTCTCGCCAAACTTTTAGCAACGTAATAATGACTGTTCGTGTCTTGAGAAATGTCGTTCGAAAAATAGCATAATACGATGGTTAATCTTATTACCGGATATCACTATTATTTTACAAGTCAGTGTGTCAACGAAGGTCATTCTAAATCCCTACTCAATTAACGTTTCTTAAGTCGCTGCTATAGAAATAATCATTGCAAGTCACTATGATTGAGTTGGACACGTTATTACGATCGTGTTATACGCGGTAGCAGCGCCAGATAATTATATTTTCACATGTCGGTTTTCTCTGCCAGCGCAAAGTCATTAATGTGGAATAAAAATAGGTCGCGTGATTTTATGTGGTTCATGCGAACGCATGCATTAAGAATTTTTGTATTTTTGCACATAGACTTATATTGACTAAATATAATAATTACTTATGTCTTCAAAAACAAAATTGTTTACATAAAATGTTTGCAAGGGCATATTCATATTAATAAGAGCATATTCATGCGCAAAAATAAAACTTTTCAATTCTAAATTTCCGCATAAATTTGTAATGATTAATTGTTATTATGTAATATGAAAATTTAATTTAAAAATCTTGTCTTTTTATTTATTAGCTTCAGAGAAGTATTGCTAACGTATTTAATAATAGAAAATATTATTTCTGCCGTAAAAATTGAAATACTTTTTATCTTTTCCTTTTAATATGCGCATACTAAGTAATTTTCGAAAACCGATTTAAAAAGAGTAAAACTCAAAAACTCATGCAAGCGTATAAAAATAAAATCTCAAAATTTCCCGTTGGGAGAAGTTGGATAAATTTAAGAATTCACAGTGTCTTTATTTCAACGCAAGATTGAAAATTCAAGGTTAAAATCAACTCGTCAGGTCCAAGCAGGATCAAGAATGCGATCGTTTTCGCAGGTCTCACTCTCGTGGGCCCATCGAGATGGGCCCGAAACGAGTTCCAGGAAGAAAGACAAAGGGTCTATAATGATGGTGAAGTAAAGCGGTATGCGAAGAGGGCACCAAAAGACAAAAAGAGAGGGAAAGAGAGTCGTCGTTGCTGGTCTCGACAAAAGTTAATTTGACTTCGCACTTTCATTGCGAAATCGCCCGAGCCTCGGCGAGGATAAAAGAAAATATGTATACGTCCTCTCTTTTTCGCTTCTTCGAGGAGAAAGGCCTCGGAAAAGAAGGTCCGGTCGTTATTATCAGAATGAAGGATCGAAAGATACACTTATCTCGAAGGGGGCCTTCAAACGCGAGACCGAAAAGACCCTGAAATCGTTTGAATTTTAAACCACTTGTAGCGCGTTCGGTCTGCTCGAAGATTAATGGCTCTGACCATCCTCTCTTTTCCTCTCTCGAGAACTGAGAACAAGAATAAAAAATACATGCGCATATGGTACTAATTTCACGAAAATATAGAGATCGACAACGCACGTGTGAATTCACGTTTCGCGTTAATTCTCAACCAGGGAGAATATTCCTCCTCGTTTTTAATTCCAGATTAGCGTGCGATATTTGCAGTCCGTAAAAATTCATATGAAATGGAGCATAATTTTTAATAACTTGCAAACATATGTACATAGATACTTATTGTGTGTTGCAAGTGCGCACAGGCATATAAAATATAAAACGTCAAGAAATATTTTTAACTTGAAAAAAAATATACAAAAAACTTGAAATGTTGTAATTACATTCGAGGAAAATATAATAGTGTGAAATATTGTAATTAAAATATTTTACACAATTATATTTTCCTCGAATATTATTATTTCATGAGATTATTGATTACTTGCCACGTAAAAACATGCTTAAAAAAAGAAACAAGAAATCTTAAAGGAAAAAGTTAAGCTCAGCTCTAAACTTAGTGACTTATTATATATATATATCTTTCATGTTATATACTACTAATTAAGGGATAATAACACATCTGTCATCGAAGTCATGCCTAAAAGACATGAAATTTAACGTATCACACCTTGATAAACACACCTTTATTAATGCGTATTTAATGCCTTATGAAATGTATGCAGTGGCGAAATTAAAGCACACGAAATTAAAACGATGAATCACTTACATAATGTCCTTGAATACCCATCTCTATTGACAGGATGATGAACGAGTCGGAATGAGATAATTACAAGGAAGGATCTAATTCGCGGAATTGCGCCTCTATACGTTGTACGGAAGATTATAACGGTGTCATAAATATATCTTTTTTTCTATTTCAGCCTCTTCCAGAAGAAAAGATCAACTCAAAATAAAGAGTATACATACGTATAAATTAAATAACTTATATATGTATATATATATATATATACAATTATATATATAATTATTTATATATATAATTCATATTAAGTTGTAATTAATAATTAAAGAAGAAATGTGCACACGATGTAATCTTTTCTTAATTAAAGATATACTTATAAAATAATTTATTTTTGCATTTTTTCAAATAGAGAAAAATACAGATTTATACTATTAGTACAATATTGATACTCATCAGCATTCAATTTATATTTTTTTAATTTTAGAAATTCAAGAGGAATGTCTTCGATTGTTATCAACTTTAATTGTCCCGAATAATTCATATGCAAATTCATTTTAAATTTTGCATATGCGACGCCATCGATCTATTTATGGAGCAGCAGTCATGTCTACCTATCGATTAGCATACAGATAATGAGAAAGATAAAGGCAGAATTCTCGAATGCACACTTGTCGGACGCACACGTGATTCCTCGACGCATGACGCATATCACGGAATGTAAATCTGAGAATGTAAATCTTGATAGTAAGACTTAGTGTCAACAGACTCATAATTCGAATATATTTAAAAAATTGCTAAATTACTAAATTATTACTAAGATCTTACATCTATAGATTTGAAAACGATAAAACAACGTTCGGAAATTTCAAATTAACTATTATATATATATATGATTAATATGACATATGATGTATATA